>JAOQGN010244198.1:0-10458 GCA_027564295.1 Himantozoum antarcticum | reverse complement strand
GGGTCCCAATGTTGAGCGACCCGTGAATGAGGCGCACCTTTTCAGCGCGCGCCATGAAGTTTCTACTCCTGGGAGGGGAATAAAACTCCTTGGTCAAACTGCTGGCCACTATAACATCTGAGATTGCATTTACAAAAATTTACACTAGTCTTAGTATTAGTATACATAAATTAAAAATACAGCACAGCATTTAATAAAATTGTAGGGTAATGGACATTGGCAGCACCTCTCATGCCAGTCCAAAGCCAGATGGCTAGTCTGAAAGGTTTGCATCAGCATTTAGAAGCATTGAAAGTTTTGCATCAGTATTTTGAAGCTTCTTCACATTCTAGAAGAGGATAGATAACTATCCAGATATACCGGCTACATACTGGTGTGGACAGACAACTTCTACTAAGTCTCTGTACAAGCCGCTCCATTACTGACACTGCTATGGACAATTCCAATTTCCAACTGCTGCGCAAGAATTCTCATCTATGCTGTAATTATACATAGGCCTAGTTATATTATATTGCAATGCATGCCATGGCTTTATCATTGACATACAATGCTTAATTATGTAGTCTAATGGCTTTTGATAATGCCTCCAATCGAGCTGTAGTGAGCGCCATGAAAGAGAGCCGGGTCAAGCTCGGGTACTTTAGAGGGGTCTTGTTGAGGCGGGTCGGGTCACACCGTGCCAATGTTATGATACTAATGGGTAAGATCTAATATTAGTGATTTAGTTAATTATAATAGTTACACTTTACAATTATTATAGTTTTATTTAATGAATTTTTTATGAATTTAATAAATTTATTTACATTAGTTAATTAGTTATAATTGTTTCAGTTAGCAAATAAATCAGTTAATCACTGACAAGTCCGACGTTTACATTTTAACTAACATATGTAACAATAATTATACTTGGCCCTAAACGCTACCAATCAATGACCCTGTATTGTCGGGTTGACTGAGCCGAGTTGGGTCACTGCGCAGTCCTAGCCTCCGCCGAAAACTGTTATTCAAACTATACAGGGCTATTATAGTCCTACCTAGGGGAGAGATTCCGAAAGTGTATCATGAATAAGCTCAGTGAAAGAATCCAAGGAGTATTGCTGGATGATGTCTCATCCATCCCTATTGACGCCTGACCAGAAGTGCCACATTTCGCAGTACTTAGAGCTGTTTCTCCACTTTGTGAATGATATCTGTAGGCCTATCACAGAGTTTCTTCACTTTGTGAATGAGGTAAGTATAACATCATCATTAACATTTTTTTTCAGATGATGCTTACATTTTTTCCATTAACGATAAGCTGCATGGCACTTCAACAGGATATCACCAGATTTGCTGAATGGACAGAAAACTGGCTTGTGAAATTCAGCTATAAAAAGAAGTGCCAACAATTAACAATCACTAACAAAAAGATTTAGTAAAATTTAATAAATCAGTAGGCCCTACTTCAGAGATGAAGTAGTAGGGCCTACTGAAGTCAGTACCAGAGACAACATATTTTAGTGTGACATTGTTATGTTATGTACGTTTATTGTCTCCGTGATTCATAATAAACGAGAAATAGAATGCCATGAGTGTGCTGTTGTGTAAAAGTCAGTTAAGAGCTCATTTAAAAGTATAAAAAATGTTTATGAAAAATATATAGTTATATAAAAAGGCTATAAAGGAAGAAAAGTTCTAAAAAAAACTAAAACAGAGTACTATTCAATTTATTGATTGCATTACGCCGAAAACTATTAGAACGTAAGTTGACCCTGGTTTTTATCATACGAAAACGCCCTGATGGCATTTTATCAAAGGTTAGAACTGGGTCATTGTCACTGGTAGCCACGAGTTTTAGTGCTTTGGTGGTGATGCGCCTGTTTATCGTGGCTTCAATACTAGGCAGGTAGGTATTTGATAACTTGCTAGCTATTTTTGTGATTTTATTGAGCTCAGCTTTCTCTCTTGATGACATAATTATGGTTGTAGATTAAGGTAGAGTGATGTAATAATGACCTTTCTATAAAAGTTCTGTAGCAGTTGAGTGCTATTGATTTTATAAGCATTTAATAAAATGGTATTAATTTGATTTCATTTATGCAGCAATCAGTTTAATTTATTACAGGAAGAACTGGCTGATGGACTACACCTTATTGATTTTGAACAACTGAAAATAGAGAACCAAACATACAATGAAAAAATTGAGGAAAGAAATGAAGAGCTTCTTAAGCTGAGAAAGAAGATTACAAACACTGTTCAAGTGTTAACGCATCTCAAAGAAAAGCTACAATTTGTGCAAGGAGAAAATAGCCTGCTCAAAAATAAACTGAAGGATGTGGAAGGTGCCGTTGGTCAGGTAAAGGGTCTGTTCTTATTAAGCCCGACTTGACATAGACCTGTAACCAAGTCGCTGTTGACTGTCAAGTCTTAATTACTCGAAAACCTATTACTTCTACCGACTCCATAGTAGTGAGCTGACTTAGACTTGATCTGACTTTGTCCTCCAATTTGTTACATGACATTTTGTTGGCATGACTATCATATTCCAAGTCAACTGCATTTTTTGGTATGCAGTGTGCTATGTTAATATTATTTCTATTTACTAGCTGGTGCCTAGCTGATATAAATGTATGTTGAAAATAACTTTTAGTTCAACTTAAAAATGATTTTAACATTTTTCGAAGTCTCCTCATTTTTCGATCCACCATTCTTTATCTGGTTCTTATTTGAACATTGATGAACGCACTTCACAATTAAATTTCTTCAACTGGTGACTTCACATGTTTTGATAACTGCACGATTTGACTTGAACTTACAGCTCAAACTTGGCAGTTTGTGAGTATATTTTCACTTAAAAGCTGACAAATTATTTAGAAGTGGTCTTCTGCCGGTGAGGATAACTCCTACTAAATTTACCTGTTTTTATCCAAATGAGTAGAGCTTGTCAGAACAAGCCAAGTTTAACCATCATAAACAAATCCTATACCATCGTAATTCTTTATGTATGTGAAACAATGTTCAATAATAAAAGATATGCTATATAGCAAGATACAATTGTACGGTTTTTGTACCTTCGGTCATCAGTTTTTTGCCAGCAGACTAAGAATGTATTTTCCATCGACTATTCTGAATGGTTTAATTATTTTCTTTTGAATAATCTGATCGGGTTGATATGGCCCCATATTTGGTTTAGTCATTACTAAAAGTATAAGCAGGTCAATATTGTCAGCCAAGAGAACACCATACTATTGTTATAATTATATTCCAATGTCTGCGCAATGCTTTTGATAGAGAGAGCATAATTCCCATCAGAATATATGTACTATTTTCCCATTGAATATTCTGTTGCAACTTCCTTTCGTTTATAGAAAAGGGATGTCCTTACCAGAACAAAACAGGCTCGTGATGCCCTTCGTATTGATAATCACAGATTACGACAAAACTGTGGTCTATTGGGTAACGAACCATTGCTACGAGATTTTGAAGAGAGAAAGGACGAAGCAGACGGTCTCAAGGATAGGCTAGAGAGGTTGAAAATGCAGCATGCTGAATTAACACTGAATACCGCTAGTGTAAGAAGGAAAATAGAACAAATTAAAGCCAATGACGGGAGTTAGAGTATTAAATATATGCTTGTAGTGACTACAGAGTTGTGTTAGTAATTTCCATAACATTGACCAAGACGCTATTGAAGCAGTTGTGCTAATGGCGTGTTTGCGGAGTGCCATGCATGTCATATGATATACATGGAACAACCTGATCCGACTCTATAATTCCATGAGAAGAATATTATTGTTCAGACAAGTATGTTCCCCTCGAAATAAACTAGACATTATTTATTGTTATTCCTATTTATTTTCAAACTCGTAATTATTCATGCAGCTTGGTCCCACAGGTATATTTTTACAAAATATAATTATGTAACTAAAATAAGACTCTAATGGTAACAGTAGAGTCCAAATTTTAGTAATATTTACAAATAAAAAAAATAATAGCCAAAAGTAAATTATTTTGCACTGAGTGAATACAATGAATGTTGTAAATTGTGATGGAAAGGCCACCAATATATTTGGCCTCGCAACCAAAGATCTTTGTTTTTTACATCGCTGCAAAGTTCTTTGGTATAATTGCTTGCACAACTTCGGAAAATCACAAACTTTGAACCGGCATAAAACCTGTAAGATGCATAAAATGACGTTAACAGATCTAGCAGCGTATAATATCGGCATGGCAATGTGAGAGAATTACGGAACATCATCATAAATTATGTAAATTGCTAAGATTATATACAAATCGTAGTTGTATTTAATACAATATAAATTATATGCAGCTTCTAATTTAGACTAATCCGCAATCCCTATGCTCGATAGACTGGACATGAGACAAATCTATTATCTAGAGCTTAGAGACTAAAGATCAGTTTAGTTTAGCTTCTGATACCACTCAATAATATTAATCTGTGACCACATTACGATTATGCTCCAGTTGCATCTGGGTTATACTGCCTCTACTATTTTTGCAATAACTAGAGAAAAGTTGACTCCGGTCACTATGCCAAATATGAGGAAGAAGGCGCTGATCATAGCTGCAGTGCCGGCCCATTTAGGTTCCACCAGACTAAAAATAAACAAAAATATCAATGTGATAGATGGTTTGACATCATGGGGTATAGAGATGCTGTGTCAACCGACATACATGTACTACATAGCGAGTTCAAAATACAGGCGAGACCGCAATTGGCAAAATTCAAAATCATTTTCCTTCAATAGAAAATCTATGTAGCAATATCAATGCAACTTATTTATTTAGAATTGCACGTACTTTAGCAAGTACATGTAGTTCTGTATTTTAGCTAGCACAGGTCAGGGTCAAGGTCAGGGCTAGCACAGGTCAGGGTCAAGCTATGACATGTCAAGCTCCATGGCTATATAGAAGTAGTTTGTCTCAAATTGAAATGCAAATTATTGTTTATACCCAGTCCCCATATATACATGTAAAATTGTTGGGAACATACATGTAAGTGTTTATATTATAGATAATATAATATAAATTCTTATATTATATATTTATTAACTATAAGTATTATGTTGACACTATGTCTATGGTTGGGAATGTCTAGGAAAACGGAGGTGACAAACTACATGTAGATACTACTAAGGTGATTTTGAGATGACAATGCTGATGAGATGACAATGCTGATGAGATGACAATGCTGATGAGATGAGATGACAATGCTGATGACATGACAATGCTGTCCAAACTTCAAACCAACAATATACAGAGTCACCACAGTATACGAGTCTCAAACAATTAACAACATAGTAACAAACAATAGCTAAATAATGGGGAAGAGTTAATGCCAAGCAAGATGCATTAGGGGATCTTTGAATTACTTATAAATAACAAAAATTATGTATTGGCTGATGACAGCATTGTATAAACATTGACAAATTTTCATCCAATTTAGTCACCTGAGGTGAATAAGTATTTGGATGGCTATTAGATCAATGATTAGATCATACCATAAAAGCCACCTGTGAGATTATAAAAGCCTCCTGTGCAGGTTATCAAGAAAAGAAATGACAACCTGCACCAGAGCAAGATTAAACGACAGCTCAGTCACAGATTGAATATCAGATTTTAAAAGCAAATTACAACGTCCATGTAATTTTATTTATACCTTTTTTAGTTGGATTAAATAATAATTCTAAATAAATTAAATCAAATCATTTAGGATTTCAACATTTACAACATTTCAAAAGACGTGCATCCTTACCCTAGTAATTCTCTGTTTAGAAAGACAATATACTCAATAAATACTAGAATGTGGTCATCATGAACAAACTACATTGATATACTTATCAACAAGTTTAACAAAATAGCTACAGAGCACCACGTGCCCACAGTCTACAAAGTTACGCTCTCCATCTATTTGGAGAGCCTTTTTTGAAAAGGACTAAATAATAACGTGCCGTTTGAGAATTGACATCATAATTATAGCATGAATAATGATATTAAAAACTATGATGGTACACAGTTTGCACAGATTCGTTGGAATCACATTATAATAAACATCACATGACTAATTGAAGGTGGTGAAACACTATTAAGAGTTGTCTTATCATGCTTAGGAGAGACGACAACTCCGAATATTTAATAAGGTACTTTTGAGCAGAACAAGCAGTCATAATTATGATGCGATTTAGGTTTGATTGCCATGGAATACTTACCTAGGAGCGTACATCATACATAAACTGCTAAAGTAACCACTTGTGAATGCCATAGTTATCCCTCCAGCAAAGTATGCGTAATCGTTGTTGATGTAGACAGGAAATGACCTGTCATCGGGTCGGTAGTTACACATTACCAAGAATGGTATATATAGAAGACGTAGTACGATGGGTATAATTACAAACTTTGGTCCAGGCTACAAATATAAACATCATATATATTTTACACATAGAAAAATAATCTCAATAATGATATAATTATTAACCAACATTCAATATTATTAAATTTTATTAAATAATCTATATTTATATCAATTAATGGTTTTTCATTTCAGAATACAAATTTTATTTCCAATTACATGTATATGCCCCAAAAATAGTCAGACCCAAATATTACTTGCGAGTATTGATAATACATAAATCAATTAGCCATTCAATCTATCAACTCAACAATTTGGATCTGGATTATTTATTTCGGTATTAAAGTCATGGACAGAGTACAAATATTTGGAGAAAAATAAAAATTTAGCTGTTGTTAAATGCACATATGATCTGTGGCACAAAGCCGTCCAGTGTCTTTGATATTTTGCATTTAATGCTGTGATATTTAAAGTTCTTGATAAAGATTGTGTAGCAGTTGTTTAAAAAGTGACTAGAATTAGCAGCAATGTGTCTTTGACAGCTAAGAACTCTCTCTTCTACAATTATTATACAATGGCATTTAAATGAAAATCATGTGCACTAAAAAACTTCTGTGCATAGCTGGTTGATCTTTCATCGAAATAGCTTGAATATAAAACCTTTTCTGATCTGCTGTGGGATGGGATCAGCTGCTTAAAGCTACAGTAGTGATAAAAACTGTACAATCATTGCCTCATCGTGGATGATATAGAACCTTCATGATCATTCCACTTAGGATTGCTGTTAAAAATAACACCAAGACACTTAAATATTCAATACTCCATCTAATGAACTAAATCTACGTCAATGTGGAAGCGGAGTTACAAAATGTTACAAACACGAACCTTTTTGATCCATCCTGTAGTAACATTACCCAAAGTAGCAAACAGATTGAAAAAGAGAAATGTTGATATAGGAGTGTATAGGAAATCTAAGAAGAGAACAAAAATAAATAACATTATTTCCCAGGTAACGGAATTTGTACAACGTCAAGTCATCAACACATGTCATACTATGTCATATTATATGTCATGTATATTGTCAATACAATGTTTAGAAAAGATGTTTTGATATCAAAATTAATCTGATATGATATAAATGTACAATCTGCCTGCACTTGAATGGAGGACATTTATTACATGCAAATTTCTTTGTGAACTTCTCAATGACACTTTATTATCAAATCGATATTGTCTGGTTTGTACTGTAGAGGTATGTACTGGTATGTCCCAAAGACGTACTGTAAACAATATATTATTAACACATAGATTCTGACTAATGAATGATAAATACAGTGCGATTAATCTAATCATGAACGGTTTCAATCCTTGATTGATCTCAGATTTCATTTTCTGTGAGTTCAACTCATTTCTATGATGTGTACCTTTTACTTAGTGGGCATGTTGGTATTACACGGTATTACACGGTGTAATACACGGTATTACATGGTATTACACGGTATTACACGGTTTCAAACTCAGAGCAAATCAACTGCAATTAAGTAATGAAGAGGTGACACATTGCTTGCACCTAAACCAAAGCCAAACGGGCTGACAACTATTCACTTTTTTTCATAGTTTGTTGCATGACTTACTATTCAATCAAAATTATCTACTAAGAAAACAAACAATGACTGATAACATCAGTAACAATTAACAGGTAACAATAACGCACCTGGTATGAACAAGTTGGGATCGGAGGGTCTGATATCGGCTTGTATGACCGGAAAACATGTCAAAGACACAAAGAAAGTCAGCCACACTCCTAACAGTTGTACCCAAATCTGGAAGACACAAACAATAAAGGTATGACACACACCGAAGACGTGATAAAATAATATGGCTGAAGAGATCCCTGCAGAGTACTTATAATTATAACACTGCGTATTGTTACAATTTTTACCTAAAGGGGAAGCAACCAATACACCATTTGAGGACCACGACCAGGTTTGGGTGAAGAAGCGCGTCTAAAGGTAAGTTTTGAAAACAAAGAACTGGCTGACAACATGATAATGGGAGATGCGTACCATCTCTAATGCTCCACAATATGATCGGACGATCCAAGTTCATGTAGCTTATATTTGAAACGTGGAAGAAGTAGGGAAAATAAACTGTTTTGGGAGAACATGAATTTTCACAAAAAATAATATTAGTGGTGTTAAAAGTTATGTTGCTGTGTAGTGCTAATTGTGGAAAAGGGGCAAAGTGGTATAATGGCATTATAATAGTGGTATATTTTAGTGGTAATAGTGGTGATAGTGGTGATGTGGTGATAGTGGTAATAGTTATATATAGTGGTGACAGGAGCATAATTAGGCTACAGTCAGCTGTCACCACTATAATAGCACAAATAGTTATAGTCACCACCAAGAAGCTATTGTTACCATCAACCTGGTTTATGGTTTATGGGGTTGTAGTCAAACAATTACTGAATACCAATTCGGTGACAGCATTAATTCATCCAAATAGCTGAGTGTGTATGTGTCAATGGATACACTTACTGCTTTAAATATCTTTCGATATGGAGGCCTTTCACTGACATTGTCTTCCTCATTTTCAATTTCTTTCTCGACCAGAGCCTTCTGACTATCTTCATCTGAAGTAACTGAATACGGTTTGGTAAAATGTCGGTAGAATTTCTAAAATATCGAAAACTCTAGATTACATTAGTGGCTATGCTAGTGTATAGACGGGTCACAACTACTCTTTGTAAATGAGTTTTGGAGTAGGGTGTAGTTGGTTGACGTTGAGTTGGTCTTCAGAAGACCACCTAACTCAATTGGTCGTGAGGGGGGGGGTAAGAAAACCACCTCAACATTAGGACCGTTTTGTGTATAAGGTTAGGAATAAGGTTAGGTCCCCAGCCTAGTAGCGGTGTGAAAGCAAATAACGCCTGTTAGATGACAAAAGAAGTTGTATCAAAATATTATAAGTACGCAAGAAGACAACTCTCGGTCTACAAATGCGTGTAATTATATAACACAGTACATGCATTATATCCATTATATTTATATCATATTATAATACATACACAGATATTATACATGTATAACATGTATGCATACGTGTATAATACATGTATGATATAATATAAATGTAAGCAGAGATGTGTCAACATTGCAAGCCAAAACTGCAATATAGGCAGCTCAATATGCATGCATATAGTTGTGAATGGGTGCATTGACTATTGAACACTAAATTTCATTAGATCAAAGGTTTTCCAAATCATAATTATTTGCATAAAGGCGGCTACAGAGAGGTAATATAACTTAATATAACTATGTTCAATATCAGTCGCTGAGAAAAACGATTTATTTGTTTTGTTCCATGTTTTTTTATTTGAAAAAATATATTTGAAGTAGGGTATAATATTAGTATGTTTTCTTCACAGCACAAAACACAGGATTGAAAATATATTGAATGGTTATTGTATTGAACTGCATGTCGTGCAGTGAACAGTGTATCAAATAATAGTGTATTCATAATGTGGGACGTTATGTAAAACATGCCTTCGTAGATGCATGATATTGCTTACCACAATAAATATTGTTAATAAATAATAATAATAAAATGTGTAATAAAGGAAAGCACAACTCCCTCTCTACAAAAAAATTAGGCTTCAATTTTTGACTGACAAAGGTAAGCTAACTCCAAATTCAAATGTGAATGAAACGGAACATAAAAATATACGTATGTTTGTAGATCAAATCAGCAGAATATAGCAATAAAATCAGCAGGTTCCATGAGCAAACTTTAAAATTTCATATTACATGTATTATTATCTTTTGCTTTTGCCTTTGCAGCATGTTTGTTACCGAATACCAATACTGGAAGCTATTGCTAGTTTATGCTTCGGGAAGAAATTTTGGCAGCTCAAGCAAATACTCAAGCAAATACTCAAGCAAAGTTTATATAATTATGTTGATTGAAACTGAGTTGTATGATGAAGGCCTCTTCAAGTTTTGATATAATAATAATAATAATAACTAGTTTTGGTTTATTATCCCTAGGGATAATGGAGTTATATAGCTAGACTATTATTATTAATAGACAATGATCAATACAATATC
>JAOQGN010244197.1:0-17046 GCA_027564295.1 Himantozoum antarcticum | reverse complement strand
TTTAGGGAATTATCGTTTTCTGCATTGCCTGTCACCCTTGTAAAATAAATGTTGTATGAAAAATTGAAAACTGTAACTGATAACCATACCAATTCATGGCCTATATAAGGATTTTAATATTTCTACAGAATACCAGACTAAAATTGTTACCAACTCATACTTCCTTGATTTGTCCATCCTTCCTTTTAACACAATACAATAAAATCAATTAAACACCATTTGCTCTGTTATGTTTATTATTGGTAGTATTACCCTTATTATTTTCCTCATTATTACTCCTTTACTCACTTGTATTTATGTTGATTTATAGATCCACAGACGTGTTTGTGCAGCACCTCGTAGCACCTTCAAACTGGCAAAGAACATGACAAGAAGTGTCAGTGCGTGTCCGGAAACGCCTGTGTTGGGTGGAAAACATGTATCTTCTAGTATATACTGCACAGAACATTTGAATCTAGACAAGGATGAAAGCTCTCAACCGCCACAGAAAAAGCAACATATAGTGGTAACCATTAATGTAGCAGACAAAAAAGTATCGACCCGTGTGACTGAGCTGACTGGTGACATACCAACTAATGACGATGTAAATGTTCATACTGGCTGTAAGAAACATGAAAATGTGACCCGTTTCCACAATCGCTCTGCTGGACTCATGGCACTTGTTAAGCCATGTGGTATTATTGTTAGTATAAGTGAACTACTTACATGTGAATCTCCATCTCAGTTATTTGTACAACTATTACAGCTGGATTGTGACACTAATGTAAAATTTAAATCTGATATGGACCGACACATCTAAAAATAGGCCGCAGTTTTATTTTAGGAGAAAGACTGTTGCAAGTGGTGTATATAATTTCACGGGGAACAAGTGGTGTATATAATGTCACTGGGCACAAGTGGTGTATATAATATCACTGGGCACAAGTGGTGTATATAATGTCACTGGGCACAAGTGGTGCATATAATGTCACTGGGCACAAGTGGTGCATATAATGTCACTGGGCACAAGTGGTGTATATAATGTCACTGGGCACAAGTGGTGTATATAATGTCACTGGGCACAATTATTTTAATCGGTAACCCTTGTTGAATCTTTTGTCATTCAATATCTTTGAACTTCTTTAGAATGTCTTTAGAGCATCTGTAGAGCATCTTTAGAACGTCTTTAGAACGCCTTTAGAACGCCTTTAGAATGGCTTTAGAACGTCTTTAGAACGTCTTTAGAACGTCTTTAGAACGTCTTTAGAACGTCTTTAGAACGTCTTTAGAACGTCTTTCAAATGTCTTTCAAATGTCTTTCAAACGTCTTTCAAACGTCTTTAGAACGTCTTTAAAGCATCTGTAAAGCAACTGTAAAGCATAATTAAAGTGCATGTATTCTAAAATTTCGTACTATCTTCTACATTAGTTAAATTAATAAAATTGACAATCAAAAGTAATGTACACATAAAAATACTACCGAAATATAAAGGATAAAGTGCTTCTCCAGGTTATTGCAATTTGTCTGCTTAGTTTCTACTAGAACCGCTTTGCCAGTATTGAGTCAGTATCAATGTCTAATAATTTGCCATGTTTATTTTACTTGCTCAGTGTGTATATGTGTCAGAATAAGCATTGTCACTTTGCTAGCTGGCAAGGACTGCCAGTGTTGTTCAGGTAAGGCTGTGCTGTAGATATGTATAGCCAGTAGAAATGCACACCACCCATGTGAAGCCTCTCTGTATAGAAATGGATGGTGAATGTGTCCACAGTTGATTAGATTGTAAGTCTAACAGTTATTATGTGGGAACTACTTTCAAAAGCGCACCATGAATATTTAGAAACCTTTGGAAGCAAATTGGGAATTTTGAGAACATGCCTACTATTTTTAAACATTATTCAATATTATGCTTCAACTTGCACGAAATTTCACCTAACTCCCCACACCGGTATCACAAGCCGGATTATTACCACCATTTACCATCCAAATGATAGCCTATACAATAAATTACTAGATATATGTTCCTTCTGTTTAGATTTTTTGTTGAACAACCCTGATATTTATTACTTATTATTGGTTGAGTTGTAGCACGACACCCACTCCTTCCATGCTAATCTAATGTTCTTCTCTTATACGTCATCCATGTTTAAAATACCGTAATCTAGTCTACCATTATTCGTTTGCATGCTGATATATCATTTACACTCTTATTTACTTTTTGTCAAATAATATAATTTACTTTGGCTATATGTAGTAAGAATTAACTTTGTCTTTTGTTTACCTTAGTTTAATTTCAACATGTCATAGTGTTTGATTATTTTCTGCTGTGGATACAGCGAAAACATTACACAAGTGACACTAATATTATCAATAGAACCTGATATGCTGTGGACTTGTACCCCACCCATAGATACTGCAGTAGACAGATTGTTAGCTTGATATCTGAACAAAGTAGTGGTATCTCGTCAATTGTAGGTATAGTTCAACCCAATCATCCTGTAAAGTCTGTAGACTCTGTAGTTTCTATTTGGTACCTTACATGAGTAAATTACACGGCTTGATAGTTAGATATTTCATCCGTAAGATGTTGAAAGTATGTTACAATTTATGCAACTGTTTTAAGCCGACCAGCAATTGGTTAGCCTCAAATATGATCTTGCTATTCTGGTGGCCATATACCTGTTCTTCCTACGTACTTGTTGAACTAATGTGTTCGGAGTTGTCTGCACTTAGAGATAGCTATAATCGCTGTAGATATAAATTCCTTCTGCCCTGCTTTGAATTACACAAACAAATTTGTTAATATTATTAATTATTTAAAACTGCTTTGAGTATTGCTAGTGTTGCGCTTTTGTTGATTGTCATCTAAAATTGTCATCAAAAATGTACCAAAGATAAAGTCTGTTGCGTTTTCAATATGTAGACTGTTGCAATGGGAGGAGGAAATTTACTAATACAATATTATTAAAATATCAATTTGACCAAAGATGGCAAACTGTACAGGCTGTTGTTTCCATCTCTGCATAAAGTGCTTGGTCCATGCTTTAGGCTCGGTAAATCAGAAGACATATATATTATGACTGTTGCATCACTAAACCTAACCAAAGATATAATGCGTATGAGGAATTTCCACCTATTTAATTACAGTCCATTCAGAGATAGGCCAATTCGGGTCGGTGGGGGGTTCACCTATATGAGCAACCACTTAGAGCCACAGTACCAAACCTCTCCTGGACGACCTAAGGATAGACAGAGCATCAACTCTGACTCACACAGGAGACACCCTAATCTGATGTCTAGACCCGGTAATTATGTCCTTTGCTACAAGAACTGTATTGTTGTGTATTACCTGCTGTATTGTTGTGTATTACCTGCTGTATTGTCGTGTATTACCTGCTGTATTGTTGTGTATTACCTGCTGTATTGCTGTGTATTACCTGCTGTGTTGTTGTGTATTATTCCATTGTTCTGTATAACATTTATGGCTATACAAAACATTTGTTTAATTTTAATTTTGCGAAATTTGCTACAGGATGATTTGAAAACATTGGTTTTGTACAATCTTGCGATGGAAACAAGCACATTTCCACATTTTAAGTTCGATAATAAAAAATTCCATAGAACTTGTTCCGGAAATTGTTAAATTTTGATTTTAGAATCATTTTGCTAAAAATGTACTCTGTACAATATTTTATCTTTTACGGCACTGTCTTTCACGGCATGTTGCAAATCTCGCGAATTGTGCAATACTATAACTAATGTATAATATACGGTAACATGCAATGTTGCAATGCTGAACACTGATTAACCCAAGTTCAATTCAATGACAATGGGAAATACATTTACATCACTACAATCATGTTTACGTTGGGGAGGTCGAGCACTCCTCCACCAATGTGTTTGAAAGTACTTTTAGCCTGGTATTATTGACTCTACGGTCCCTTTATTCAGCAATGTTCATGTTCAATTGTCCTCGTCTTCATGCTTTACATAAATCTAAAATAATTGCACTACTTTTAAATTAATTTAATAATTAGTAAAATTATTAATGACGATGATGCTGGTATTATTATGGTTAGGGTAAAATAAATGGTAAAAATTATTTAGATTGTTTAGATTTAATTGTCATTTAGATTTCCTACATTATGTCTCAAATGTTTTGTTCTATTTTAGAAGACTTGTCAACTATATACAGGCCTGGCTTTGTTCCGACTAAGCCAAAAAAATCAAAGAATGAGCCAACAATGCTTGCAAACAAGCTGCCCAGAATAACTGAAGTTGATGACGTACTTTCTTTTCATCCTCAAGACAGAATCTTGAAAGGTAGAAATTAAATATGCTTATGTTGTAATCAGAAAGCCATTTTCCTTAGGTTATAAGGGAAATTACATACACCCGCTAAGTGCTAACCAGACGGATACCGGTCCCACAGATGGATCATCTGTAGGACCGGTATTTTTTACTTTTATTATTTATATTTATAGCGCTTTATAAGCTAAAGGCTAAAAGCTCTTCAAAACGTTCTCCCAAATAATGGCGAAGTAAATATATTACCATTAAATCTATACATGTATATACTCAGTATATGGCACTAAAAATGAGTTGAAAATTTGAAATTTTTGCAATATTTGTATCAAACTAAGAAACTGATTACATTACATGTATAATGTAAATCTAAGGTTCTACATACATTTTAAAATGTAATAATAAGAACACATTAAATGAAAAGACTTGAAATTATGACAGCTATCCATCTGGTTAGTGGGTGTCTGTGATTTTCTTTTTTATCTCCTCTCTCGTAAAATTTCTACTGCTAGCTCTGGGCTGCCTAACTTCTAGTCTCATACTATCTGACAGCCACTTTACTTTTCTTTCAATTCACACTTTATTTAGCCCAATAGCTCCTGGACTTTTGAGCAAGTTTCGCCCCGATTCAAAGTTTGAGGATACCATAATTTCAGATGAGTTTAAATTCTCCAAATTAGCTTCAATTGAGAGCCCATGAGACTTTCTTTAAAATGGTATATTGGCCATACCTGTGGAACGTCTTGGTCCAAATTTCAAAATTTTCAGAATCGGATTAAACATTTAAATAAATGGACAACTCCCGGGTGGCCGCGGGTGGTTTAGTGCTAATGGGTTAATATCGTTTCCATCACTTAATGCAATGAACCAACACACACATACACAAATAGCATTGTCGCCTGTCAACAGCAGACAGACTCTTGCCAACAAACAAACCAAATAATGTTAATCAAGAGGACAGTGGAGGCTTGTGCATTGCTCCTTCTCTTCAAGGTGCATCAGTCATCCTAACAGGTAACTATAATTTTAAAGATTACTTTTGTATACACTAGTAATTTTTCAATGGCAGCTAATATCATTTTCAAAATATAAATTAACACCAGCAGTTCACAAACCCTACTCTATTGTTAGATCCTCCGAGGGTAAATGTTAACACCTCAGATACCAAAGTATTTCCTGTTTTTGAAGAGCATATCATCACAGACAAAAGTAGATACCTTCCTGTAGGGGATCTCCATAGTACTCACACAGGCCACAGTCTATACCCTAATCTTGACCAGAAGAATCTTAACACTAGATACGGGCTAGATGTGGAGGAAGTGCATTGGGAGGTAAGCGTACAGATACAGCAATATTAACGGATAGATAGTAAAACGTGGGCTATTTGAAAGTCTATACCTTGCTGTAAAAAATATAATGTATGTTAGCTAATAGCAGCTAAATAGCCAGCTAAATAGTCAGAAGGCACTGCGTTGGTCTATTCTATATTGGATCAGTGCAACATTCCTCGCTGTACTGATTAGCAGGTGAAACACTGTAAACACAATAAACAACTTGCAATAACCTAAAGAAGTTATTTATTAGATTTCCAGTTATTATCATTATACATAGTACTATATGAACAATTATTATAATAGACAGCCATATACAAATCAAATATTTAGTTTTTCAGGAGTTGTGTGCACTTGAAGTTAGACAACTCCCAAAATACAGATATAGTTAGTTACTGGATACTAATAGCGTGGGTGATAAGCTAATGGCTACAATTACTACAATTACTATAATTTAATATCTTTTTCAGGTAAATAAATCAACTGAGACTGATTTAGAAAGTGCTAATGGCACAGATGGTACAGAATCAGAGATCAGGAGAGAGTCGGAGGCGAAGAGTGAATCGGTGAATAGATCAATTGCTGAGGTAATGTTTTGATTAAATTATCATTCATTTGATCATGTCACACGTTGTCTCAGTGGCTATTTTTCAAATAAATTATTTCCAACAATTATGTGGGTTTGCAAATATAAAAATTTTGTATAATTATTATTATAAATTATTCAAAGTCAAATAATTTAACGTAATAATAGAAAATGTGTGATTATGACAATAATGTGTCTGATGTTGCATTTGATTTTACTTCACCGATTTAAATTACAATATTTCTAGTAACTAATTTTATGTATCCAGCCGGAATTTTAATGTTTAAATTATTTTAGCATTACTGCATATCACTGAGATGTAATCTTGTATCTCTTCACTCTGATTTGAAGGTATGAGCTTTTCTTATATTGATGCCTGTAGGATAGCATATTCAACAAGTCTTCACCGACACCGCATCCACTGTCCTCCAAATCACTTGTTCCTTTACACTCTCACCTGGACTTCAGCATTCCGTTTGATACCGGAGATAGTTCCTCTTCTGGTATCCAGTTTGGTGCTGGGTGCAGTTCTTCACCTGGTATCACACCACGAGTATTTCCTGCTAATGGAGACGGTGTTGCGGCTGGTGACGGATTCATAGATGGAGAAGCTGGAATTGATGGAGCTCCTGACAACTTGGATCCAGAGAATGTACACTCACCAGGCGATTCACTCTCTCAGTCCATTACACATCTTCAGGATGATGTCTTCAAACTGACAGATGACACAGATAATGCAATAGGAGAGGGAGATGACGGGCCACAAGATACTACTGAAGTGGGTGATAACTCCTTAGCAATGACTCATGCTATTGCTACTGGTAGTCAACCACAGACTAATGGAATATCTGCAAACGATGATTTAACAAAAGCGTTACATCAAGCTGTATTTGTGACTTCTTACAAAAAGGTATGCATTTTAATTCAGTGTTAGTTGCAGTATAGGTTAGTCCAGTATTAGTACAGTATTCTCCGGTGGTATAGCCCAACGTTGCAATCTAGACTGTAACTAGACTGTTTTTTAGGCACCAGTTATGTCAGTGCCACAAAAAGAATAATGCAGCATTAGTTAAAATTGAAGCAGCACTACATGATTGTATTAAAAGAATTAGATGTTTCTATTGAATCATTCAGGAATTCCTTCTTCCCGTCGATATCCAATATGTGTTACAATCATTCAGGAATTCCTTCTTCCCGTCGATATACAATATGTGTTACAATTATTTCCCTAAAACCTCTCATATCAGAATTACATGTACATGTAACCTAGGTCTTTTAGCAGCATTGAATATGTGGAGATATTATAAACTAGTGTACAGCTGTACACTAACAGCCCCTGTACACGTACAATGTATAACTTCCGGCAAATGCTTTGTCAGCTATAACATGCGTAATCCAAATAAAGATCAAATGGCACAGCTAGATTCACCACTGCTCACCTTATAACATGGCCCACATGGAATAATTCTTTGTTTTTGTAATCATTCATTGTTCATTGATAACACATTGTGAACATACACCATTACGGTATTATGCCTTGGGTTCTGCACTTCAATAACTTGTCGATTTGCCAACCTCCTTTTTTTTAGACGGACCCCAAATTTGAAATCGCTGAAATTCAAAAATTATTATGTCCTGATATTTATTTAATTCAGCCACCTACAACTCCCATTAGTAATGGTAATGGTAATGCATTAGCTGTAAACAAATCACCAAAGAAGAACCGAAACAATTTCTTTAAAACCAAACGAGATAAAGTATGTTTGCTGTAAAGCTGCAGTAAGGATATAGATCTACTGTGCTTATATGGTTGAGGTCCTTAATGCATTGGTCGCCTGCATACTGTATACAACATCGCTACATGCTTGCTTGCTTTGAATCGTGAATCTCCTTGCTGTAATAATATTGCATACATTAGAAGTTATATTAATTACCTGGTATCGTGCCGAGTAGGTGTATAGAGCTGTAGTAACATCTTTTGTTGATTATAAATTTGCTAGGTTGAAAAGCGCTGAAAGCTAATACTAATATGCTCCCCAAGCATTGCTATAATATATTGCAATCGAGTGGTTTCTTATGATGAACATAAACATAGATGCTGGAAAGTGGTATTACTTGTTTGGAATTTATATTGGACATAATTCATGTATACATGCTAGCCGAGTCATTTTACAGATTTTAACTACAAATTTCATTTCGCTAACCTTTTTTTATCTCTAAAATCTCAACAAAATTCTAGAATATGTCTGAGTAAAGGTTGCAGGTTCTTCTATCTTGTTATTTATGCATGTTCATCTATAATCACTTTGCCAATGCTATATACGTTTGCCGCTACTAACATTGAAAATTACAGACATTTTTGATAAATAACACTAATCTGCACTGTCTTGTTGCTCGCTAGGACAAACTTGTGCTGACACCGACCTCGTCCATGGTACCCTCAGTGGGTTCAGCCCCAATCTCTCCTGTCACCCCTGTTTCTCCCACAGCCTCCATGTTTCATGCTGCCTCTGTGTCTCCCACATCCTCAATGTTTCTAGCTGCTGCTTCTCTGTCAACACCCATCGTGTCCCCTCTATCATCGAGACTATCACCACCCATATCCCCATCATCTCCGGCATTGTCACTATATATATCCCCATTACCCTCCATCCCATCACCCTTTATATCCGTGCCTTCTTCACCACTAACACCCAGCATGTCATCGTCACCGTCTGTGCCCGAATTTGAGGATACCATACCTCAAACTCCTCCGGCTTCACCACTTCCATCTACTGGTTCAGCACAAAGCTACACACCTGTATACTCGCCTGCACCCACTACACCCTCAGAGCCTTCACCTAATCTAAGCACCATACCTGAAAACTCTAGAACCTCCACTTCTATGGAAGAGCATGAGATGAATGGTGACTTTTCTAAACCACTACAAAATGCTAGAGGCTTCCGCAGAGGTTATAGCAATGTGATGCTGAAGAGAGTATCTTTTGAGGTAGTTGGATATTTTGTTGTAAACATGTTGAGAGGGTACAACTTCGAAATATTGCACAAATCATTTTTTTTAGTTCATTCTTCTTCATTCACACTGAACTCTTCCTAACTTGCCACTGCATGTCTTGATAATATTATGTTGACTTCCCATTCCCTTTGTGAAACCTGTTCAACCCTTCTTCTATTTGTGTTGTGAGAATTTGGTGAATGACAGAAATGTTTTTCTTTAAATAGTATTTAAACGTTCATTGCTGTTGAATGCATTTGATGTACATGAGCACTAAAATTTGCCAACAATCAGCGATAATATCAATAGGTACATTCCAAGAGTGTATCTTTGTATTAGTGAATGGAATACGGCTAGACCTAATGCATGAGTTGTTCTCTCTCGGTCAAGCTAGGACAACTCTTTTTGTAACATAGTTTTGATGTGCTATGACATCCAATATGGCAAAACAATCTGTAATTCTGCATTTTATTTCAATTGTTGACATCTCTGCCAATTATTTGTGACCTACATGTAGCATGCTGACTATCCTTTATACATTTTGATATTAATAGTGAAGCAAAATATCCAATATACCACTGGTGATATACCAATATACCACTGGTGCTATACCAATATACCACTGGTGCTATACCAATATACCACTGGTGCTATACCATTAATACCACGGGTGCTATACCAATATACCACTGGTGCTATACCATTATACCACTGGTGCTATACCAATATACCACTGGTGCTATACTGTCGCAACATGTGACACAAACATTGCAACATTTGGTAAGATACTAGTGACAATGTATGTTTGTTTGTTTGCAGTGCTTTGGTCAAATTTCATTAAATTCTGTGAGCTATTTTACATAAAAAAATTCAAAAGATGTGAAAAAAAACTTATTGCGAAGTCAAAATCATTGCAAAAAGCCTTATTGCATTGTCAAAATTTATGTCATAATAAAAAGCATCATAAAGTTAGCCATTAGATGGGGGATGGTTTGTGTTGATGTAGTATTTTATGTAGTCCTGCACTTACCCGGCCCAAGCTTTTACTATCTTTCCTATTCAATTTATTGTTACTTGTAAGTCAGTCTAAAAAGTGTTGCCAGTTTAGTGTAAGAAAGGGGACGGCTGTTTCTGACTGTTCTGTTTCGAATGTGGAAAAGGACTATATTCCCTAATAGTTATCATGATTAAAAAGACATACTGACTAGATATTGTTCAATTTGTGGTTGGGCTTTGAGGTGTCAGCTGTCATAACATATGTAGTAGGAAGGCAATTGTGCGCTATCAGCAGCTTCTAACTGCATGTATTGTAATGTATAGCTATGTAGCGCTTGTCATGCTTTTGTCAACATCTTGCAGTCTCCAACTAATACTCCGGAACCTTCTGAACATCAAAGTGATGTGCTTACGCTTCCTAACGATCTAACTACTAACTCCAACAATCACGACGTAAGTATAAGATTGTGTATGGCTTATTTAGGACTATTCGTGTGTATTTAGCTTTGATAAAATTAAAAATAATTAACTGAAAAGAGTGAGCATAACTCCAATATTGGTCAAAGGCCAGAAATATGTACAGAATCTACACGTATGATTATTTGAATCTATTATTTACATAAAATAAAATTTTAAAATAAATTTCTAATACTATAAAAAGAGTGATAATATAATGATAATGTGTTCAATATTGAGATTAAATCGATTAATTTGATTGCCTTACAAACTTTGAACACTTTTTATATTTTTCACTATACTTGAGACAACTACTACGCTTGGCGTAAATTATCTGTTGAGTGTAACAAGTTGACTGCAAGTATCCGGGTATCACTTTGTAACCTCAGGCAGTGGTGTCAGTGAGCCTATACACAACTATACGTTGTACAGGCAATTCAAATCATAGGCTATGCACTTTGTGCATAGCACTTTGTGCATGTGCCTATGCACTCAAGTGCATAGGCACGTTTTTCTTGGTGGTGAAAAATAGTTTCACCTATTTAACATGTTTTCACTCAAAAGCAAAAACCCTTTAGTTTATTTCAGAGAATGTAAATTTTGTGACACTATTTAGTATTTATTCATCCTTCAGGTTAGAATGCCTAGCAGGTTTACTACTAGTGAGTATGACCGGCATAGCTGAACCAAGACTTTATATGAAAGGGGAACCATGCCTAGATGGAATAACGATGGTTCGAAACTGCTGTTTCAAAAATGAGTGTGTTAAGATTGTGCTTGGGGCATATAGTGCCACTGGTTGTCTACTGCCTAAGTTGCCTCACCCATGGACACTCTGTTTTGAAACGTTAGTTTCGAATAGTCACGGATATGACCCAGAATGTTGGGTAAGCTCAAAAATTTTCCCTGGACCTCCCGTCGAATCGAGTTTGTTGCTCAATGCCTCTCAACAGTCTCCTTCCAGCGCTTTATGTGCCAGAACAGGCCTGCAGCAAAATTGGGCGTATAAGCACTTGTTTGTTCCCACTGACACCACTTCTCACAGGCTGTTAAAATATACATATTACCCAAATATTCATTGGCCCAGGCATAATTATATCATAGCAAATGGCAATCTGGAAGAAAATAACTACCCTACTGGAAGAAATTATTGGTTGGAATTAATTTTAGCTAATTTCGCTAATGAAAAATTAGCCAAAAATTAATTCCACTAATATTTAATTCCCTCATAATTTTAAGAGACTTAGTTGCAAAATTTAAAGGTTTTATACAGAAAATAACACCTTGTGTAATTTTAAATTTCGCTAATTGAAAATTCGCCAAAGATAAAGTCCGCTAATTCAGGTTTATGCTAAGGATTCGCCAAAACTTAAGTCCGCTTATAATTTCTTCCAGTAGGGTAGTTTTACAGTAGCAACCGCTACATCAGTGGTACGGTACATGATTCTATAGGGAGACAGACAGGTTTTACTAGCCTATCCTGCCAAGCTTTGTCACAATGAAGAGTCTCCCCCACTACGAGCCTGAGAAACGAGAAACAAGTGTTTTTTCGTTGCCCAGGCTCGTCGTGGGGGCAACTCCAGATTGTGACAAAACTTGGCAGGACAAGCTAAGGTTACATAGCAAAATTGCATTGGAAAGTATTGTCTATTAAAATACTGATATGAAATGAAGTATGCCGTTTTCGCGAAGGCAATGACTTTTCCCATATTCCATTATTCTTTTGAAAAATTGTGTTTGCTGTTTTATGCAGCCCCAACAAAGATTTAGATCTAACTCTAGAAAAGGGAAATCTACAGAGGAGCTTACTACAGCACCCACAAGTTCAGCTTCTCGCCCTTCTCCGGTAGATAATATGGAACCGGAGCTGATACATATTACGTGAGTGTACTTTTACATACTGTGTGCAATCTTCTTGAGATGGAGCTATTCCAATATATGAGGTAGCTAAAGATGGATGTAGAAGGCTGGTGAACTAATTAGACCACAATCATATTAGCAGAAATAAGGTGGATGCAATAATTATATAATGCATATTAACAAAGCTAACAATCCCAAGTTAAATTGATCACTTTGTATCCATTTCGAGTTGTTTTAAATTCTCACCTCGAGGTATGCAGTCCTTTCCTTGAGTTCATCAGTTTCTTCACGATATGGTATTACGGCGATACTTTTAATTTTTGCATACAAATCAAGGGACCAAGTAGTAAGTAGTTTGCCCTGCTTCCAGGACCCAATGGGATATGTGAGGAGGGGTTCCCTCCAACTTGCTATACATTTTTCTCTGCATTTTCATTAAATTGAATTCTAGGGTTAAATGACATAGAGTGTGGCAGTAGTTAACACATTTCAGATACTCACTAAAGTTTATGGAGAAGACAATATTTGAAGATGCCTCTGAAGTGGCTTGCAAGATTTCATACGTGCTGTTGGGAACTGGTTGGGAATCTATAATGTTTTCCTATCTCCGTGTAAATTTGTCTTTAATACTAAACTATGCTTGGTCCTTTCATAGTGAGAGGACAGAAGATAACGCTGCCGAGATATCGGAGACTCCTTCACCAGAAACTATGCAAGGTATTCAACATCATCATTGTCTGTATTTAATTTTTTCCATTTTCAATTGTTTATACAATCTCCCCCCTACCTGGTTGTAAGATTATATGCTCATTGATAATTCGAATATAATATTATATTTATTGTTGCGATAACCATAACAGTGTTTGATATGATGTAACTTTTTCAATATCTTCATATTTATTCTTCATTTGTGAAGTGCATTTCTTCCAAATTTTTCCAAGCTTGTTGTTTCACTTCTCAGTTTCAATATCTCTTCATTATCCAGTGCACAATTCGCCTCTGTTAGCTGACAAACCAGAGCTACGCTGGGTGGTTAAACCTTTAGAGATCAAGCAACCTGAAAATCTCTTTATTTCTCCAATTTCTATGCAACCAATAACAGAATGCAAGTGTGATTCTAATGAAGTCTATGAGGATAAGCAGTGGCTTGGTTTGTATCTTCTATATACATTTTCTAGTAACAACGTTTTCTTTGTGGTACTGCTGTGCGTTTGCTCCCTATTTCACCGGCCCCTTAAGCTTGAAGCTTGTATGAGCAGCAGAAGCTAGATGTGATATGAAGAGCTCACCGTCATAACAGGATGGACCGGCTGGGATTCGAACCCAGAACCTTTTGGGCCATGAGCCAAAACCTATTGGGCCACGTTTATGCCTCCTTTTCTGCTCAACAGTTTTATCATAAACAGTGTCTATATTTCCAAGCCTGTACTTCTTGCAAGTATACAAAAATAATGCTAAATCATGTTTCTGTACCATTATATTGCTTTTGCAATATATAAATCGCTTACTAACATCTTATGTTACATTTTAGTACATATACTACTTTGGCTAACTTGAAGGCAAAGTATTCTTACCAATATTCGCATCTTTTCTTTTTGGCTGGAATTCTTGGAACCCATACTACTATTTTCTGTGTCATTCTTATTTCCACCAAGTTCACGGGCTTGCTATGTTGGGATTTCTCTTAGAAATGGAGAGCAATGTGGTCTCTGTGACAATCGTCGATTCAAAAGAATACGTGCCGATTTGGACAATCACAAGTGGTATATTACAAGACGTTATTGAAGATGTAATGAAGAATATCGCCAAGAAAAAAGCTCCCGCAAAGAAAATTAAAGCTGAAGTCATAAAGAAACCAGTTCGTAGAGTTGTGGAGGAAGGTACTTGTTCTATTTTCAATGATGTTGATTTCATCTTCACTATCTTGTGCTGTATTTCTGCTTGCTGTGAGCTTTAACCATGTATTTCTGCAATGAAATTGAAGTGAATTCATTTCCATATTAAAACCATAGAAGATCATTTTTGGAGCAGTAGTTGTAACCGTATGTCAAACTGAAATTCCTGCAGTGTCCTCTTTCTTATTACCAACAATTGCGCGCCATCATGTAAATTGCCTGAATTTTATAATTTGTAGTAAAGGTGAAGACTCCTCCTCCAAAATCTCCAACTCCTCCACCTAAAGAGCCCAACCCACCACCTCCTAAAAAACCCACCCCACCTCCTCCAAGAGAACCGACACCAGTAGCAGCGCCCAAAACCCCAACTCCACCACCTCCTCCTCCACTTCCTAAAGCTGCAATAGAACTGCCACCTTTACCACAAGCACGTCAATGTGAGTTATTAACATATCTGTCGTGGCATTTTATGATCCACTTTGTGTGATAAGATTAGATTATCCTGATAGCCAATTTTTACTACTAAATAGTTTTTGCTCGTGTTTCTCCGTAAAAATATTGTTAGCCATTGTCACCGTATTGTTTTTAGCTAGGTTTTTTTTAATTTCCAAATATGCTTTAAATGAAGCTTATTTTTCAAACCAATAGATGTTTACAAAATTCAATTGAGAAATCTCTGCTCGCGAATTCATTAATAATTCATCCAGTGTTATAATCAAATAGCATGCAACAAATGCTGTTGTATGATGTTGTATGATACAACAGCATCATTAAGCTAACGGTTAGTAACAAGCGTCTAAGAGTTGTTCCAAGTGTAACGACGGCATTTCCATTTAGTGTTGTATAATTAGCTGCAAAGTAAAGAGACTTCTACGAGTAGCATTTGAGATGTCACAAAGAGCCATGATCAACTCCTACTTACCATATCAAAGTCAAAGTGTGTCACTATTAATTATTATATTGATGATGTGTTGCAGTTGTATCTACACCCATAGCTTCCAAAAATAGTAAATCTAGAGTATCAGGATTTGGAGCTCCTCTGGTTTCTTTGGAATCGGTAAGTTAAGGACAGCTAAAATAAGCTGATACCATAAACTCGTATTGTGACTAAAAAGTTTAAGCGACACCACCTACATGCATATGTACCTACATTGTGATAATTAGAAACAGGTGACACCATCAGACACCGACCAACATTTTGACAGTTGATACCAGAGACTTGCATTGTGACTTGGTCAATTGGTCAATTGGTCAATTGGTCAATTGGTCAATTGGTCAATGGCCATGGTCAATTGACCACACAGGTTGCAGCATGACAGCTATTATAGTCCTCACGCCTACATGGCTACATGGCTACATGGCTACATGCATAACATGACTATGGAAATTTGGTATGCATTTATACCTTATCTGGCTCTGTTATTTATGTTATCACATATCAGTCATCACGCCATGGTAGTTAAAATTTGTAGACTGGCAAGAACCGATCATTCACCAATAACCACAGAAATGTGATTTCAAGGAGTACCGGACACTAGGGTAGATTTGGTGTGAAAGTTGTAAATTCCATTTTTTTACCATATAATACTGCTTCTTTTGTTCATAATCGTTTTCCAGCAAAACTGCTTGTGTCACATTTCTGTTCATCTAACGGAAAAAACTTGTCTATTCAGCATTCCAAACGAAATTGCAAGGTAGGGGCTACATGCATTCAATATAGTTTCCGTTTATAATTGTTTGGCTACAAAAACAATTTTGCTTGTTTGATGCACTTGTGATCTACCACACCAATCTATCCTTGTTGGGTGTGTTATGTGGAACACAATGACATAGATATAGTAATATAATAAGAGTCCTTAGCTTTCTTGCTAATGAAGAATGGGTTCCTCACTCCACATCAACTACCTCTTTAATTTTGCGAAAGCGATTATTGCCCAGGCTATTGGCATATTGGTATTCAACCCATAGCAGCCGTTGACATCTTAATACCATTGGTTTACTGCACTGTGTACATTTTATATGACTCCCCAGTATAATTTTGTGATAAGATATCCCAGTCTGCTTTGAAGTTAGCTGTTCATGTAGGTAGCCAGCTAACTTAGCTAAATATCCCGATGTTAGCTCTACTTGTAAGGCCTAGTTTGGAGAAAGGGAGTCTGGTGGGTAGATGAGCCGTGAGGCTCTCTCAGACACACCGCAATTCTTGCCTACTGCCTGGTCTAGGCTTTTGGGGGTTGGGGAGAGCTCCAGTCCAACTGGTGGGCTATGACTCTGGCAATGGCCAGGCTAGTAGTGTGCTGATTATTGCGGGAGCCCACAACTTCTGACCCCTCATAAATCCCATGGATAGCTAGCTCTCTTCATAACAAAATTGACACACACTCTATTCTATATATTTATATCAATACTAGCATCTGCGGAGAGCAACTGTTATATAGAATATATATATATAATATATATTATTACATTCATATATATATATTCTATAATATGTACGTGATTCGATATAATTATATTAATATATTACCAGTACACAATATTGTTTTTGTTTATTGCTATTCATTATTACTTTACTATTAATTATACATACTCATAATTACTATCGTTTATTATTGTTATCAGTTGTATTGTTTTCTATTGCT
>JAOQGN010244196.1:0-24698 GCA_027564295.1 Himantozoum antarcticum | reverse complement strand
GCATTCATGTAGAAGATAATGGGGTGCATGATTACTAGCAAAATTTACTGCAGGGCAATAGTATACCAATATATAGGACATGTGCTTCGAGGTTGCCCTGCTGCAGTTATATTAGGGAATTTATAGACTGGGCTACTGCTATTTAGTATTTGGTTCATGTCAATTATTAAATGATTTTGGTAGACGGGTAGAATGGTGTTGAGGCCTGTGTTCTAAAATCCAAACCCAAAACCTCAACCCCAAACACCCAACCCCAACCACAACCACTAATCTCAGGCTACTGGCCATGATAAAACATCTCATCCATCATTTTTTCCATCAGCAGCAATCGCCCACTGGCAGTGATCGTCCACTGGCGGTGATCGTCCACTGGCATACATCAGTAATTAGTTGCTTCCGCCACTTAGCAGCTATGTCAAACAGGTGCATTAACTTTTTGACTCTGAGAATGCCATATATAAGGTGTCTGTTATAGCGGTATAAAAGACCAAACAAATTATTATTATTAATAATTATAAAACAATTTTAATTTACGTACTACGAAGGTGAAAAAGCCAATATCATCATTTGTTTTGCTTTAAGTCTCTTGTGAGCTGTGTTTTAGTAGCCAGAAACTATCTGATCTAAAGAATGCCTGTATTCTATAAATGTATATATATATGTAGCTGTATTCAAGTCTGTATTCTATAATTGGTTTGGCAATAACTAAATACAACTCTCTTGTTTATAGTAGAAATGTAGTTTTAGTAGATGTCTATATTGTCACTAATAGATACAGGATTGCAGTTGTTCCTGCTTAGCTTAGTTTCAGATTGTGGTTGAGATTTGGAGGTGATGACATTTACAATAAAAAAATAATTACTTCACCTACTATTTTGATTTGGTGCTGTGGATATTTCTAACATGTGTAAAGTTGCACCCACTTTTTTATTGTTCAATAAGCTAGAAACCATGGCCAGGTGGTTCCAGTAAACATTTTTACAAATAATTATAATTTGTAAAAAGTCACTGATTAGCAAAAATTATATAAAACAAACAAACTAGATCCTTTATAGAGACAAATTACAAAAATATTTATAAAAATCTATTCCGTTCTAAAAACTTCCAACTCACATTTATAGTAACGAGCAAGCTACAACACAGCCCAGAAAATTGTTTGGCTGAAATGCTTTAACCAACTTTCTCATAGCTGAATTAGCTAAATTTGGTGCTCCGTTATCAAAGTTGCATATATGCTTATATTGTACAGTACCTAGGTATTTTTTTATATAGATATGACAAATCATACATTGTTTAGGTCAGAATCCGGTATTCTTTCTATATGAATGTATAATATGTAAATGCATTGCCTAGGTTTTTTTAGCTATACTTATTAAGAACTGACCAGATATTTCCAGAACCACCAGTTTCTGTGTGTTGCTGCTTTTAATAGTCAATCAGTCAAATATGCACTGCCTCAGCGAAATCAGTAATTCAAGTTACAGAACCCATTGGCAGAGTTAATGTAACAAAACTACACAAGTCCAGTTTGTTGGTTGCTAGTGGCCTTTATGATTTAAATAAAAGCCTGATATTTCTTTTGCATAAAAACTATTCAATAGTTAATATACTTAGAACGCGCTTTGACAGCTGACTAGGAGTGCAGACAAATGTCAATATATACTCCCATTGCTTCATGCAAAGTTGAAGCAGATTTTTTATAATATAAACAAGGATAGAGTTGTCAAAATATTTGTCAATTAGCTGTATGGTTATAGCATTAATTTTTAAAATAAAATGTCATGTGTCTTTTGCATTTCAATGTTTGATCACATTTCACCCCTTGCTGCCTTGCGTATTTACTGTTGCATCCACTCCTTGGAAGTATAATAGCTCCGCGCTAATATTGGTTGTATTGTGATGTAATTGTCAAAAATTAAGTGAACATTACTTATGAAAATATAGCTTCATATTTTAATATGATATTTGTGTCAGCAGTTGGCAAGTTGTTGGCAGATTATTTGTAATACAATTATATGCTCTAGATAAACTGGGTTTCAATCATTTTTGACAAAAGATAATATGGATCTTCTCATTTCCAGGCTAACTGTTAGGAGTCGGTTTCCAGTGATAGCCTGTGCTGCTGTAGTTGCAGCAAATGTAGAGAATGTTGCTAGCTTATAGTCTACAGTTTATGTCTATAGTTAACAAATGTAGAAGTGTCAATCAACCTCAATTTAAGTGGTTAATGTCTGCAACTTCAATGTTTATTACAATTAAATTATAAAATATATTAGAAATGGGTATTATGATATGAAATTTACTTGTTTAACATACAAAATGATTATATAAATAGTAGGCATTGAAAATCTATAAAGATATTCCTATGTTCATAGTCCATCGTTTGAGTGTCCGGTTTGTTTATCCGATTATATCAGTGGTTATTTAGTATCAAAAACTACTGCTCAACAATGACAGGAGCAGGAGTTTTGTCATTCGCATACGAAATGGTGGTAATATGGTAGTGGTGGTGAGGGCAGTTTATCTACATTCCTTGTAGACCTTCACGAGCAGTGTCTTTTCCACACCCATAGATTTGACCTTCTCAACGGTCGGGTTATTCTCCACAATCCACTCGTTACCTAGAACAAGAGAATGCTTGGTTAGTTTCCAGTGCAATGGAGTTGTGCCGTCTATTTACATAATTGATAAATGTGGTCGGATAAATCTTTTTACACAGACACGATTCAGAGAATGATCTCCTCCCACATTTTGTGGCAAAAAGAAAAATCACAAGGGTTGATCTGAATTTCGAGGTGTGTAGTGCAAAGAATGAATAGCTTTAGCTATTTAACAAATAATTATGAGCAAAAAGCGTGAATGATAAATAGGGCTATCATTGGTAGCGTTACAGTATGCTGAAATAAAGCACTGGAATTAAAGCATACTTACACAAGTGGGCATTTCCCATCAAGGTCTTACCAAGTAGTTATATCCGTTCCCTATAGCAAGGGATATGACTCCTTGGTCTTACATTAACAGTGCTACCAAACTGATCAAACATATACAGCATATGCAAGGGCAAACAACTCCAAAATAACTTCTGCTTTGGATTTTATAGCACTGTTGAAGGAGGGTCTATCAGACAGCACCACATGAGATAAAATCCATAACTGAAATCCATCCTCTATTGGTGATGTTGTCAAATGACAGCAATCGGAAGATACTTGGATGACTGGTCAAAAAATTATATTTAACTTTTGAGACAATTTTGTGTGTATTTCTTTTAATATAGATGTTACGTAGTACATAGTTTTCATCAAGCAGCACATACCTTCCACCATAGGGACGAGTCCAATTTGCCTGGCCTTAGCTTCTGAGATGCATCTACCCGCGACATATTTCATCTCTTTAGTTGTGTGCATGCACATATCAGCACACACAGGCTGTGCTTCTTCTGTTACACATCTCATCATGGCTCCAGTTTTCTCATTGATATCCTTCACCACCTGCAATAGTATGGAACAACTGATTTAACTTCAGAGGTTTTATGATATAAAATAATGGCCTGATCATACCGACTCAATATTTGCCAGGTTAGGTGGATGCTCAGGACAAGGTTTGTTTGTATTGTATTAAGTGGTAATCCAATAGAAGAACTAGCCAAGGGAAAGCTACTTGGTCATCTGTATATCTAATAAACTAGTGCTACAGGATTGAAGCGATGACATAATTATCCCAGCTCGTGTAGGTGAATTGACCAATCAGATGGCAGCATTAATCAGTCAGATTAATTGACCAATCAGATGGTAATGTGATCAGCCAGGAGAAGGGATATGTTATTAATTGAAGACATGATACTTTAGGGTTGTCCATTCTTTAAACTGAACCTTGAATTATGGGAGAGCAGGAGCATTAAGTAGACAACTCCTATATCTAGGCAATCCATGAGTACAACACTTACTCTCCATTTGTTTAGCTTGGAGCAACGGCCTTCCAATCCCATAAAGGAAACTGGTTCTCTGATGGTACACTGTTCATCAGTAACGAGGTTGTCTTTGGCAATTTCCATGCTGCTGGAAATGGCAGGCTTCTTGGGGAGTCCAGTGCGGGCGGCACACAAACCACAGAGATATTCAGACTTCTCGGAATCAACCTATCAATATGAATAATGTTGGTAGAGATTTTTGATTGATTGAAAGCCGGCACAACATTTATATTTTGACTGTTTTAGCTGAAGTTAACATCAGTAGTAAAAGTAATATCAACAACAACAATATTTAAACTGCAATGTATTCCAAATAAATAAATTAATTAATTAAAAAAGTAAATTAATAATGGATAAATAAAAGAAAGCAAATACATGATTGTATAGATCCTCAAATTGCATAAATAGTTTTTTTACATGTATATTATATATCATTTGATTCACACTCCACAAGTACAGATGACAATTTATTTCAGTCCATGTTGCCACTGACTGAATAACCGCCATTGTACGGCGTCTAATTTACTCTCAGTTTTAGGGCCGGAGCATACCCAGACAAATATCATGTTCAGAGCCTTGCTCAGGCTCTTAGCATTGATAACCTAATCTTGGACTCCAATCTCTCGATTTTTTGCAAATGAAGTGAAGTGGAATATATGGGAATTAAACCCAGGTCACCTGTGTGATGTTGTGTCCTCATCCCATTGAGTTATCCCTAATCCCAGTTCTCCAACAGGTGTTCAAAATATTGACAGAAAATGATAAGATGAAATAGTATTCAGGGAAGATTATACAAGCAGTTATTTTCTCCCGTTAAATGAAAGACAACTCCAAGAAATTATTGCTCTTGGTATCATTTTCCTCGATATCATAACCGATACGTACCTCAACGGTGACTCTCTGCATGTTGATATGGATGTAGAAGCCATAAGTTGGGCTGTGTACAGAACATTTATCCATAAGGCATTCAATGGTAGCAATCTTCTTGTCTTGGTCCATAACAGGCATACGTACAATATCTCTCATGTTCTTGAATTCACCATCAACGCTCACTTCAATCATATGTCTTAGAGAGCTTCTAGTGACATTCATTTGGATCTTCTTATTTCCAAGAACAACGTTTAGCATCTAGAAAGTGTAGAAAATGTATGTTACGATGTAATCAAAAGGCCATCCCAATGATTCCTTTCTTTGCAGTCATACAACTAAGGTAGAGTATTATGTATGCTAATCGTTTATTGGACTCTCTACACACATTCAGTCTGGTGGTACAGCAATATCATACTGAAATTGAAAGGCTGTCATTGATTACGGTGTAGAAGTTTATATGCATCTATATTATTCGCCTTGTCATAATATTTTTAAGAACACTCGACTCCAAACCTCAGTGTACTTGGGCACCCTACGTGAAAATCAGCTGAAATTGTTTACTGTTTATAAATACTAAATAGACATGACTGTCTGTGGAATTATGTCAGTTATGTCATAAAGTTTCATGAGCATGAATATAATATGACAAGCTTACTGGTAGTGCTATTGTTGACAAGCTATGATCGTGCTATATTGCATAGCCTCAGTGTTCTATTGTAGTTATCCTACCTTTGGTGCACTGAGGTCTGATGTAGGTACAACTGTCACTCGGAGGTTTCCACTCTGGCGATCACAGTCACCAGCTAGGACAAGTTCGCAATTAGTTTGGGGGAGTAGAAGTTCTTTATGGTCAAATGTGTAGGTCTTTGGGTACTCATAAACACAAAAATCTGCAAAAGAAGATAAGTTTCACATGTCACAACATCGTTGCTCAAGAATACGACCCAGTTATCTGGAAGCATTGTCAAACTGAGATATTTAGCCTTGTATGCCGAAATCACAATGATGTTATTTTATAGCAAATTGTTATTATTAAATATATTTTTTCATCATAAAATGAAAGATTTTGGGGAAATATTTCTTTCTGCAAAGTGCAGATGAAGCAGCCCAGGATCAATAATCAAATTTTGTGTGTGTAACCAAATAACTGGTTTGTAATCTCGAGTAGCGAATTGATACCAATCTGCTGTCCGTGTCTTTGTGTTGGTGAAATTCTCGGAAAATATGCTATCATACCACAAGTGAAGCTCAGCACAGTAGTGGCGTGCATTTGTCGACAACTGGTAGAACTTAACAGTGAAGGATATTGGAAGTAGGTTATTATTCCCTGATAGTGCAGGACTGAACTTACCTTGCTCTTTCTCGAATGGATTGAGTCTGTGGATTGGCAGGTAACCAATATCAGAGGCAGAACTGGAATCCTGAAAGTGTTTATTGACAATCCAGGTGTGGATCTTTGTGGAGACTGGGGCGTACACTCTAGTCATGTTCGTTATAAAGTCTTCGTCTCTTACAATGACGTCAATCTGAAGAGGATTATAATATTTATGGATCATAGTCTATGGTCTATGACAATATTACTAATAGCAATAACCAGAAGTTGATCAATTGTTGATGGCAACGTTCACCCAGTCTTTTAGCAAAAATTACTAGAATAAGTTATATAATGGCTTGAATGTTATTCTCAACTTTACTAAAGGTCTTTGCAATGTGGTGTGCTGGTACTCAGAAAGCAGTTTTTATGATTTTTTTGGTGTTACTGCTGTGCTTTTGCTCCCTATTTAACAGGCCTCTTAAGCTTGAAGCTTGTATGAGCAGCAGAGGCTAGGTGTTTGATCGAGTCATAATAATTTGTTTGTTTTTTATTGTTTTAGGTGGTAATATAGTAGCTGAGCTAGTCGAATCAAACCCATTTGGCTTGGATTTTACCTGTTCATAAGAACACAGGGGCCCCCAACACAGGGAGTAACTTTAGGGTTAAACATCTTGCACAAGGATTCTTAACAGAGAAATTTTGACCGCAGTGTCAATCGAACCCAGTCATCTTAGTAATAGTGGTAATCTTAACCACATGACAGGCTCTCTCCAGAGTATGTGAGCAGAATATGTATGCAAACCTTTATAATAATTATGTAAGCAAGCAGACAGTGTTGACAGAGTGGCTAAGCCTTTGAGTGTTTTGAACATCAATTTAGGAGTTAGATGGGTATGAGAAATTGTCAGACCTTTTTTGGGAAGTGGCATTGGTATAAAGATATTCATAGCTGCATTGGCAATATCAAATAATTTGTCTTGGCAAATAGGAGCCCTCTCTTTCAAAGCTCAACTATATAGCTACCTGGCTTTTTGTTGGTCTGACAATGAAGTCAATGTCCATGGAGTTGGCGGGTTTCCTGGCATCCTTGATTTTGAACATGGTTACAGACTTTGCTACATTGAACAAGTAATGCTCCAATTTTTCCTTGACAATCTCTGGTATCCTGTTGTTTGTGTATTCTACGTGCATTGTGTCATTGTACCATAGAGGGTAGATAACTCCATATTCATCTTTGCAACCATAAACAGAGCGTTCATGACATACATTGTCTTTGTAGCTTGGCCTAAACTTCATGGAGATCTGCAGAACAGGTGATGGTAGCGATAGAACAGTTATTGCACGGTGTATTTGCAACTTATATAATATGTATGCATTAGGAACGTACCATAATAGTTATAATAGCTTCTAGATAGAATTTGCATGCTAATTAGGAAAATGGCTAAAACTTTGATATGAGGGTTTTGGTGTGACCGACTCGGCTATGCAACGTGAAATACGGACGGTTTGTAACTGGAGTTTCGTAAATCAACGTTTTGAAGATTGCGGTTGGGGTTTTTGGTTGGGCATCTAGTTACCCCTCGTCTATTGCTTAAATTGTTTCACTCACGGACACACCATTTCAAAACATCAGTTTCGAACAGTGCTGGAATTATGCCACATCTATATTATACTCAGACACTGAAAGTTTGTAATATGTTACTATGCTCAATCATTATGAATATTGTAGCTCGTTCAAAATACATGTTAATTATAGTTTATATACCAGTATCAGATGCAAAATTGTTTCGTAGTTTTACTTACGGTAATGGTATGTTGCTTGAGGTCTGAGCTTGGTCCATATTTGATCTTGTGAGATCTTAGCAACTCGTCACTGCCAGAGTTTAATGTGCTGCTGATCTCATCAACAATTTCAAAATTCTCTTTTTCATTTGATGGAATAGGTGGTCTGACAAATCTAATCGTTGAACTGGTGTCAGGCTTGTCATGCTCGTAGAATGTGGTCCAGTTAGCGCTCATGTTCAGTGTACGGTCATTGCCGATTGTGGCCAGGCTGACAGCATAGCAATGGCAAAGAGAGTTTAGCGACTCTGGGTGCAACCTGTAAACACATTTAAAATTTATAAATTCTCATGTTAAATTTCAAAGTCTGTAGATAGGTATACTACCACTAGACAGCACAGCATGTAAACAAAGTTTTTGGTAGAGAAATATGTTGCATAATGCTGGCAAAGCTGTCATAGCTGTCAAAGCTGTCATAGCTGGCAAAGCTGTCATAGCTGGGTTTCAAGCCGTTGCTCCAGACTAGGAGATTAGACATCAAACCTTCGCAGTGTTGCAAGAAATCTTGCAAGCTAGGCTACCCATAAATATGAGAATATGACATAATTATATTTGTGGATACATTTTATCTTCACAATGCCAAAATATAAATACATGTAATGTAACTGCTGCACTGTTATAATTATTACTGACTAACCATTCTTCAGAGCTCATGCTGCTGCTGCTCTCCCTTTCAGTTTCACCGGCATCCTTCCACAAAAAGCTGAAGATACTGTCAGATTCTTCCTTATCTTTGGACTCAGACAACATTTTCTTCATCTCAACCTCATTTTGTTCAGTTGGGGTAAAGTAGGTGGAGCTGGCTTCCAATGAGACTTTCTTGACATCTGAAGAGGCTGCAACAAATAGATAGAAATTATGAGACAGCTGACATTGATATTTATTGCCAATATTATTATGCTGACTCAGGATAACGTTTAAAGTGGTAATCAATGACATAACTGACCGAGGGAAGCCTATGTCAGTTATGACATAGGTCATAAGGTTATCCCTATAGGTTATCCCTCGGTCATAACTGACCGAGGGAAGCCACACATTGGGCATTGTGTGATATCATTATTAGTGCAATAGACAAGAGGAATATTCCTCTACGACATGAAGCCGCCAGGCGTATGTGAAACTGAGACCCATGTCTTTAGCAATTGGAAGACTGCAGGTTCAAATTTTACACTAACCGATTCTTTTATCAAAATTTGGCTAAGAATGCGAAATTCACCAATTAGTGGATTATTAGAAAATCCTTGAATGAGACTTTTGCCGTGTTTACTGGCAAAGCCAATTCATTTAATTAAACAGCATGTTATAAACAAAATGCTGTACCCTTTATCATAATGAATATAAAAATACATTAAAATAAAGTTATTAAAATGCTGTAAGCATAAAATTGTTTTATAAACAATATGCTATAATAATCTATACTAGCAAAATGCTGGTATAAAGTATTTATGATGTATATAATTAATATTACAAAAAGTTGATGGGTTTAGAGTTGTCTCCTCACACGTCTGCTATGTTTTATTCTTTCATTTTGTATCATGTTATTATGAACACTAAAGATATACATAAAATATATTGTATAGTTATAAATACCTGGTGTGACAGTGAGTTTAAGGTGCTGTTTGTATGTAGACAGAGACGTTGGTAGAATGTGAAATCTGTCTCTTACAGATGAGTACAATTCTGGCATGTTGACCTCTCCTTCAAGCTGAAATTAACAAAACAGCCTTGCACTAAATGCAATATCAGCTTTCTAGGTTGCTTTAGAAATTTGTACATGTAAGATTTAAATGATAGGGAAGCTAAATAATGCAGCAAAGTAAATAATATATTTTTTTCCTAGAAAGGTATGGAGAGTTCCTAGAAAGGTATGGAGAGTTCCTAGAAAGGTATGGAGAGTTCTGTTCAATTTGTGCAGGTGCAGGTGTTAAGCAGACTTCATACAAGGTAAGTTAGATTGTCTGTTCAGCAGGTTTTATGTAGGTTCTTATGGGCATAGTCATTCGAGGGTGCCCTAACTATTTATTCAATTTAAAATCATATAGTTTTTAATCGTTTAATAGTTTTTACTAGATCGTATAGTTTTTATTCGGAAGAATTTGCCAAGGCTGTTACAGGGAGACCTTAAAGTATAAGTGAAATCATGCTTCAATGATAGGTCGGGTGGTCTTTTAAGCCAATTAACACCGACCCCGCATTGCCTGTTTGTGACCTCAGACACAATATTCTGTTGCAACATACCTTGCCCTGCAATTCAATACTCTTCAATGGAGTTACATCGTAACTGATGATCTTTCTCTCTGACTCATCAACTTTAAGATCCTTCAAACAGCCTTGTCTGGTGGTAACAATGGACGGTAGTCTGGTAGGTAGCATTCCTGTATCAGTGTTTGCCATTACCTCCAGGATGGTGAAGTCCTGAATAAAAATGATGAAGTCTTCAATTAGATGGGACCTCATTAAAACGATGGACTTCCTCCAGATGATTGGATGAAGTGCTCAATAATCCCTTGTCATTTATTGTGACAAGAGATTATTGAGATTGTATGGAATACCAATTCATATATTTTTAAATATAATCAAATGTAAATAACCATCAATATCTAACAACATTTTAATGAATCAAAGATTATATAGAATGTAGTAGAATTTAGCCAAGATAATGTTTCTAGAAGAGCTCCACCTACATTTAAACTGACCTGGCTGGAAATCAGATTGAACAACAATTATTTAGGCATTATATAATTCGTTTCAATTAGCTTGTTATTTATTTTGTATTGCATAAAGTGGTTGCAGAATTGTCGCTGTCATCTTAGCATATGGCTTAATACCCTACTCTATATAACGCTAATAGAGTTATGTTATGTCAAGCCTTTTAGCCAGTTATAACCCAGACTGATAGATCCCGGACCTCATAGAAAGCATGGTTTACTTACTCTGGCAGCTGGAGTGGTATAGTTCCTGATCACACGCTTCTCGTGTAGGTCATAGGTTATCAAGGTTTTGGCAGCGTTGGACTGTCCACGACCCATAATATGACCGGCGATTCCAGTTTGAACAAATCCCATGTTAATGCGCTGGATGTGACTGGTCTTCACATCAAGTCTGAAATTGAAAAGGATCTATGTCCAATGTTTAGTAAAAATGTGAAGGTTGCCTAAGCATTATTTATGCTCGTTTTGGCTAACGTACTCCATCAAGTTTGTTTTGGTCAAGCATATTATGATCTAGTTGGAGGTCCTGCCTGACCTCCAACTTTATTGCTCCGTTAGATCCCAATTAATTGCTCAAGTTATCTGACCATTCATGATAACTTGCAATAATAAATTAGGATCAAGTGTAGCCTGGGCACCAACCAAGTTTTCTCTTCGGGACATGAGGGTCACTAGGCTATTCACCAGAAATTCCCTACAATACAGTTTAAATCAAGAGCTCATATTTCATGATGTGCTGATTTGTGCCATTTATATAATGCCCGTTGTGGATTAGGAAAGTACTAGCTGGATTAGCATGTTGTGGATTAGGAAAATACTTGCTTCTGATGTTGGATACAGTCAAGTGCTACTAGCTGGTAAACTTACCTCATACGCTTGGTAGAATTGAATGTGATGATTGGTAGTCTGTTTGAATCGGTAGTTTCTACTTTGAGAGTTCCCTCAACGTCAACGACGGCAAGATGGACAAGTTCATTGATGACATAGGCACCGCTAGGTTGTAGCCTGCGCTCCACACGGGGTTTCAGAAGCAGTGTCTTGAAGATGCTGACTGGGATCTCTATTGCTCCTCCTCTGACTTCTGATGCAAGAGAATCGGGAAACATTAAATCATAAGCTGAGTTTTTATTGTACACTTTGGAGTAAGTATAGTTCGAAACCATCTTACCTCAAAGTAAGATGATATCGAACCACTTACTTTCCTGCAATAAGTGTATAGCATAAGTCAGCAGTCTAAGTAACTACAGAAATAGTAAATGCATGTACATGTATAAAGACATTTTTGTGGTAAATACTAAGTTCCATATTACAGGTTTGTTGTTTGTAGCCGCAAATACCAGGCTGATGTTAGATCACAAGCCTCCATATTTCCAGATTATTTTACCAAGATTTGTTGTGTACAGTTGAAAGAGATGATTATGCTAGCATTTGGTGGTACCGAACTGGTGACATCACTGCTGTGGTACCACCAAGTGCTGTGTGACGATATCGTAATGTGATGTCATAATGATGATATGGCTTGTGGCTAATAGTGAACTTAACCTTTGTACTGGAAAATTGCAGAACTTTTCAAAGTCATAAAATGATTATGAAAAATTAGCAGTTCTGGGATGGCAAGCAATATCAGTGGAGTGGGTGGAACAAGTGTAACACAGCGCCACAATAGCTTATCTCAAGGCCTTCTACTACCAAAGAGAGCCATGAAACAAGGCCAGTCACAGTACCAATGATCCAATATCTCAAACAGCGTTACTTACCCACAAGCTTTCGCATGGCTTTGATCATATCAACGTTGAAGTGAGCGAAGGAAACCTCTTGTCCCAACACTTTGACGTACATGGTAACACTTGGCTTGTTAACTTCCCTGGAGGAAGACTTCAGCAATCTGCTCATGATACTCATGTCACGGCCAGTCATTGGAGAAGAAGAATCAGCCATCATTTCCTTTAGTCCCTCAGCTCTGTATCCAATCTGAAATGTAATAAATGCCAATTAGTGATCGTCTCTTGGCGAAAAAAACTTGAGTATTTAGTTTCCTTTTGTTAGTACAAAAAAAAGTGTAGCAATGGCTGAAGAGCTTCCATGGTGATCCACTGTGCCATTTGGTTATAACGGTATCAAAGAGAGGATGGTATGCCTTCGAGATAGTGAAATAGAAGGTATGTGGTATAATTATATAATGGTATACAATTATTTAGTGCAATTACATTTCATTGGAGATTCAGCAAAATTGAAAGTTGAATCTGGCCAATGTTTAGACTCTGCTAAGAAAGTGGCAAACGCTATTTAAAAATTGTAACAAAATGTGATTTTCAATAGTAGAATGTACATAAAGATTGTTTATACCAAACTAATGGTGTCACACCACAACAGCACTGACAGAAAACATATTAAGTAATAATTTACCTCGCAGAAATGGTGGAGTTCGTCGTTGATTCCGGTGTATTGTTGGATGGAGGAAGATCTGGGGATTTCGCTGGTAGTGTTGGCGATAGTACTGATTCTAATCATATCTTCATACTTCTTCAGTCCATACTTCACTTGCCAATCACTGGTCTCCTCGGACATGTGGAAGCCACGGATACTCTTTAGAGTCTGTCGAATTCTCATTTGGCTGTAAATATTAAGATTTGATTTGGAATTTATTTGTCACATATCTACAACACCGAGATAAAAATTCATCTAGCCACTCACCATAAAGTATTGTAAAAAAATTGCTAAAATAAGCAAAAAATTGAATGAAGAATAGGTATAAAAAGTAAAGCGATTTGTATCATTAAAACATCAGTTACCGGCTATCACTTTATTTATGTATAGTATCAAATCAAGTATGAAAAGTATAAAACTATGATTTCCTATTGAGGGTCTGTGTGTATACGACACTAAGTATCTGGTGGAGTATCTGGAGGACCTCGTTTGTATAATATCATGCATAGGATGTTTCGAGTCGTGGTGGATAATTCAATAATCATGTAAAATGTAATTGAAATAAAATTAAAATAATAATATAAATTATTTTGTTTTGTAAAATTCACAGATAATGTTTTATAACCAGCTTAAAAAATTGGGAATTGACAAGCGTCCATTACATAGCTGAACACATTTTAATATATACCCGCAATGTATCAATAGCTAGGAGGCAGCAATAGCTAGGAGGCAGCAATAGCTAGGAGGCAGCAATTTTGAAATTGTTCTGTTCACTTTGTTTGTTTTTGTTCTATTTAACGTCTCTTAACTCTTTGACTCTGGCAAGTCGCTGGGAGCGGCTTGATGATTGCCTGAGTAGCAGAAGCTGGGTGTGAAATGAAGAGCTCGCCTGTACAACAGCCGGTGCAACAGCCTGTGCAACAGCCTGTACAACAGCCTGTACAACAGGATATACAGGTTGTTTTTTTTATTTGAATTTGAAATCTTGTGGTCCATGATCATGAGATCTAGCCACTGAGCCATCCTGTCACCCTAATTTTGTTAACTGGATGTTAAAAAAATGGACATGTATTAAAGATAACACTTTACACTTGTTCACATCTTGGTTCCTCAATCTCCAGCTTGTTCTTCAGATATTTCACAACAAAGGTCTTGAATTCCAGGTCTCTCTCATCATTCAGGTGCTTTTGCACTTCCATCAGCGAAGCCGTTGGGTTACATTTCATTACCATAACGAAGGCAGCTACTCTCAGCTCGGAGTCTTCTTGGTGGTGGAGCATGATGGGTAGAAGAGATTGGACAACCTAGCAACCAGATAACCAAGATAGTTGAGCAGAAAGGTGGGATTGGAGTCATTATTTGTCGACAGGAGTTGAGTCCTCTTACTCCAGTATTAATATGAATATCGTTCGCCCTTGTCTGGTAAAACAATCACAATGGATCTCATTTCACTTTATTCTAAATTAAATATAAGAATGTAGTTTCGCTATGCAGTGCATTGTTTTACGAGCTGCGAATGGCATGAGTATTTGAATTAAAAAATAAATTTCAGCCATAATAAAACTCTAGCAGGAACAACCCACTAATGCACATAATTTGGAATTGAAATTTTGAATTTTTTTTGGATATACATTATTTTTCCAGAAATGATTAGCATCACATCATCACTTCTAGAATGGCTAGAATAGCGCAGGTTTAGATGGAACATATACTGGGAGCCCAGGGCATAATTACAATTAGTTTCAGGAGCCGAGAAGCATACCTTGAGCTTGTTTTGGAATCCGAGGTTGGTGAATGCTTTAATAGCGTGCACTCTAACAGCTGTGGATTCAGTATCAACCAACTTCTTCTGGAGCATGGGTAGACTTTTAATACTTCCCAAGTTAGCGATAGTCTTCAGTACCATTATCTTGTCTTCATCAGTGGCGGCTACACTCAGACGTCCCTCAACATACTGCAAATGTCACAAATTGGTGTTACCTACTATATACACTGTAACACTGTACATATGTAGCTAAATTCAGGGCTTCAAAAATTATCATAGAAATTGAGTCAGTGAACATGTTATGTGATCACCATTGGAATTGTGGATTCAGTCGCCGTCCAATCAGTTCTTACAACAAATGAATGAGGTGATAATGAAGTATAATATCCATATCCATATCCATATCCCAGAATTCATTGCACTGGCTTTGTACAGCCATATTCTGCACTTCCGTGAGACTAGTTCGGTGATTACAATAAATCTCCTCAGTATTGAGCCATATCGTACCTTTTCATAAGAACGGCAGTTGTCGATCTGCTTCTGGTGGTATAGTTTGTCGGTAGACAGTGCACATTGGTCGATCTTGATCTCCTCATTGTGAATGTATCTTCTGACCATAGAGCCAAAGCAGAGCATGGCGTGATTATAGATAACTTTCTTGGCAGCGTTTGACTGGATGGCTGTCAAGACGGTGTTCTACAATAACAACAATAATATGTAGAGCGAGGATAGTGGTTAAGTGGTTAGACTGCGAGGAAGTGGTCAGTGGTTAGTCCAGGCCGCTACAGTATTCTTTTCAATTTATTGGCTGAAACTACTAGTAGAATTTCATAATACTGTAAGCTAGGCTACTCAGAACACTATAAGCAGAAATAAGTGTTTAATTATTATTTTTATTTATTTGCAATATTATTAATTATATTTAATCCTAACGCTATATCTCAGTGACAACGAATAGAAATAGAAATAGAAAAATAAGACTCATATTTTGTTTTAGAAATTAAGCTCCCTCTACGTATATTATGAGCATAATTAATATATAAAATTTCAAGCTGGCAAATTCCACATCATTGTTCCTCTCGCTCATTGATCAGCAGTGTAGACCAAATAGGGAGTAAATGGAGAGTAAATGGAGAGTAAATAGGGGAATAAATAGGAGGAGAAAATATTGGAGTAAATATGGGAGTAAATAGGGGAGTAAATATTGGAAAAAATATTGGAGTAAATATGGGAGTAAATATGGGAGTAAATAGGGGTGCAAATGGAGAGGACAGGTCTCTTGGTAGAAATCATCCACATAATATATATTAAATTCTAAATCATATGCAGTACAGAATTATTTCAGGAAAAGTTATCTCTCTCTAATTTGATGGAAATAAGGGTAAAGTTTGCATCAACGTTGATTAAATGTAACACTTACTTGCATCTGGTCTAGGGTGGTTTTGGTTGGTACTTTCTCAGAAGCCCATTGAACGAAGACAGAGACGGCATCAAAGGACTCAATTTCTCCAGAAACAATTTTGGTCATAAGAAACGTATCAGCTTGAGTTGTGTTGACTGCTTTAAGGGCATCAAGGTACACAGCCCTAAACCACAAGGGAAAAGAGTCCAAATTAGACTGATAGTTTGATAAATACAGATTGCTTTAAGGGCACCACCTTACACAGCCCTGAACCACAAGGGAAAAAGAGATTAAACAGATAGTTTGATAAATACAGTAGGTTGCTGACATCCTGGACCAATGCAATGCGACAGGAATTTGCTCCAGATCATAACTATATTTTATAACTGAGCATTTATATTGGACAACCCTAAGCCCCAGCCACACGACCACAAACACATTTTTATGAATTGTTAGTTACAAACCGTCTGCACCAATGTTCCATTGCTTATATGAAATTTTAAGAACACAATATTTGGTAAAGTGGTCATTCAAGAACTTGTACAGAACTGAAGGGAATACCGGTGGTTGCCTGTCGTGGTGGTGGTGGTGGTGTTGGTGGTGGTGTTGGTGGTGGTGTTGGTGGTGTCGGTGGCGGTGGCGGTGGTGGTGGTGGTGGTGGTGGTGGTCGCCTGTCATAGCTAGATAAGGGTGCACTGGTGGTCACCTGTCATAGCCTGTCATAGCTAGATACATGTGTTTAGTGTTCTCATAAATGGTCGAATATTTCTTACTGTTTGGAAAGCATAACTCACCATTCTTTGGTATTCTTTTTGGAGTCATTAAACTTATTGAAGAGTAGAGTGATCTGGTCCTTTTGGCAGAGTCTGAGGTTGTCTAAGATTTGGTAAAAGAGTATTGGGTGGTCATCAAATCTCTCTGACAGAGTGGAAACAAGAACAATCTCCTCAATCAGTCTCTCGATCTGCAACATATGCCAAATATTATGGAACGAAAGGTAGATCGAATGGAAGGAAAAAAAGAAACGAGAAAAAGGAACGAAAAAGGTAGGCTATCTCGATGTCGAACCATGCTAGATGACCAGATGCCTCAGTGGGTCGGATTATTTTTATATTCGAACTCAAGCTAGCTAGTAGCTAATAGTAGGCTAATAGTAGGCTACTAGCCAGCTAGTAGCCTACTATTAGCTACTAGCTAGTAGCTACTAGCTAGTAGCTAGCTAGTAGCTAGTAGCTAGCTACTAGCTACTAGCTACTAGCTAGTTAGCTAGTAGCTACTAGCTACTAGCTAGCTACTAGCTAGTAGCTAATAGTAGGCTACTAGCTAGCTGGTAGCTTGTGCAGTCATTTTTCTCAATGTTACAATAACCTGGAAGGAGTGAGAGTTGCACTTATGCTATTGTAGGAGTTTGATGGGTATATTGATATTAAAGTTATCAGTCATTAATAATAAGACATCAGTTTGAAGTTTGATCGAACTCGGTGGGTCTTTACAGTATTGGTACAATTATATTTTTTACTGCTATGCCAGCCTGCATAATATTTATGTTTGGGTTTTAAACTTTAGCTTTTTAGTTCCATTATATATACTGTACTTTTGTTATATTTTACTGCCTTTATTTTGATGCTCGCTATTTAACATGCTAGGGATAGCGCTCTCAAAATCTCCAATTTGCTATGGAGCACTTTACAGTATACATACAAAAATATAATACATTTAGTAACAATTGAGTGAGATGTAGTTAATGGGCAGGTTTAAAAGATAACCAGTGCATGTCAATGCAGTGAAAGTTAGACAATGATGTCTGTTGTTATTCGTTCCTTTAATCATTTGATCTCAACTAAAGTAGACCTTCTACGCTTACATTTTTAGTGATCTGATCATTGGACATCATCAGCTTCTCCTCATCATCTTTAAGAATCTGCATTCTCCATGGCTCGGTGATGGCTTTCCAGGAGTAAGAGCCACGAGACACAGATGATGATTGAGATTTCTGTCCGGTCATGATGAGAGTCTGGTTGGAGATGGTAAGCTGGAACTTGTTGGGGGAATGTGGAATTTCTACCCTGTACTCCACAGACTGTACGGCTTTGCGGATAATGAATGTCGTGCCATCTTCAGAGATGAGATTATATTCAGTTTTTGCTCCATCATATCGCTAAAGACAGTGAACAGAAATGACATCTTCAGTTAACAGAAAATGGCTTATTTTTCAGATATATCTTATCAACCTTGCTTACTAAGCTGCTAAGACCTGCATCTAACTTTGTCATTTGCTGTCATTTACACCCTCATTTTATTTATGCGATCAAATTTAAAATTAATTATAAAATAAAACATTATCATTTATTATACATGTACTTGTCTTTGCATGTATTATGCATGTATTATGCTTGTCTTTTACTTGTATTCTCGAATTTGGAAGCACTCCGGGTACCCCATAACCGAAGGATAATGGCGTATTAATCACTCGTTACAAACTGCTTTACTCTGTTGTCAGGTATGTAGAAAGGGAATAAAATGGAGCAGTCATAAAAATTAGACTAGATTTGTGACTCTGTAACTTTTAGTTCGTAATTTATTTATCTGCTGTGGAATGACCAAATTAACGATTATACGTCTTGAGTAATTTTAAAGTAGAATGTTTTTGTGATTGAAACCTTAGTTGGCACATTATGTAAAAATTAGTAACGTTAACAAATTGTATCTTGAGAAGTTCTATATGCATCATTTATCAACGCGATGAAATAATAATGACGTTGTCATGGAAACTACACCAACTTGATAACTTACAGTCTTGGAGGAGTTTGATGTATGAGATACGGGAGCACACTGGCAGTTCCTGTTATCCATGTTGCTACGGCAATCACAGTTACTCTGCCTCTGGGGGTATACATTCTTGCTCTCAACGTTCAATTTCAAACATCTTGTCAGGTCTCTTACTTTGATCACCTTCAAATAATAAGAGATGTGAAGCAAAACCAAAAATATTTTAGTTGAATTAAACCCAAATGAATTGTTAAAAAATGTTGAACTATAATTTGTGAAAAAACAACACCAATCAAAATTCAATACAATTATTATATAATTAATATTATTTTATTACTCTGTACAGCCCCTACAAACTATGAAAAACATTCTCATCGATATAAATATTTGGTGTCTGGACCTCTATTGAGATTAGACTGAAGATCAAGTGTCAATAGCATTGCACTTGATCTTGTAGCCAGGAAGATTAGGATTACGCAGAAACTGAAGAGTAATCTGAAAGTTGACGACACTAAACTGTGGACATCGTTGAGCATATGTACTAAATTGCGGACATCATTAAGCATGTACACTAAATTGCGGACATCATTGAGTAATTACACTAAACTGTAGACATCATTGAGCATATACACTAAACTGTGGACATCATTGAGCATGTGAATAGTACCTTGTACAATTTAGGAGTGTCAACATCAGCAGCAAAGCTGTGAAGAGAGCTGTAACAGGTTCCTTCCAGTCCAGACTAAATAAGACAGTGATAACTTGTTATATTATAATTATGCATGTTAAAACAAAGATAAGCATGATTAATCTTCAACGGCTTTCAATTAATCTTTAAGCAATATTAGTTTTAATCTAGAGAAATTTATGAGAATTGATTTAGTTTTAACATAGTAAAATTAGCAGCAAAAATTATCGATGTTGTACTAATTTCCAAAATTTTAGATTACGTTACAAACCTCGAGGACATCAAAGGTCGTGACATTATCCTTTAGCAGGTCATTATACTTTAGCATCTGTGTGTCCTTTGAGTTCCCAGCTTGAAGTTTGACTTGGAGCATAGACAGAATTGATCTCTTCATGTCAATAGACCAGTTGGTCTCCTCGCTGGTAATCTCTAGTTTCTCTACTTTACCTTCCTTATAGCTACATGTACAATTATAGACATTGTCACATAACTATTATAATAGGCGAGCAGAATGTAATTTAACATTTCAGAGGATGTACCAACATTTCAGAGGATGTACCAACATTTCAGAGGACGTACCAACATTTTGTTCTCAATGCTGTCTTTTGCTATTAAATCAATATTTATTTTGTATCAAATCAATTGCTCTTCTGCAGTGACTGGTTTTATTGGCTTAATCGATCTACGAGAGGCGCACAAAATGCCTGCCATAATTCGTCAAATTAGGGGGAATTATATTTCTTATTCCATTCCAAACGAAATAGTTGAGGCTTTAAACAGGGGGTGGGGTGGCGAGGCAACTAAGACGCTGCCTTTTAAACCACCACTTTTGGACTTTCAAACTGCCGGAGTTGCAACAATGAGCTGCACCCAGAATGTTTTATGACAGAGAAATATATCCACTACGATACCGTTGTAGTCAAGAAGCAAATTGTATTACACATGAAAAGGAACCCATATGTTCTGATGTGAAAAAACTCACTGCAAAAGAGCATCTTCCTTCTCTTCAAATAGTTATACTGTTAGTAAATACATACGTGAACTTGAGCGGGAGCACAAGCTTCTCGGTGATGAGTTGGCTGTTCTCAGTCAGAGGAGTGAAGAGATCAGATGAAAGCTGTTTAGTGGGGGGCAGCACATTGGAGTCAAGAATCTCACCGTTCAATGTGAACAATTTCACTTCACTCATCTGTAAAATACAGATAAATGTAATTTATATAGCTTTGTTCCAGTGTGATCTGTGAGCTATGGGCTCTCCTGCTGTGTTTGAGAAATGCCTCACCCCAAACACAAAACCAATTAGATAAATGCTGTATTTTGTATTTAATAATACTATGTATATTTCTACAAATTTATGCAATTTGTTTTTGATTATACTCTAACCAGAAAATTTAGGTGTTTTATGCTGTCATCACTCATTGTATCAGTGAATTATACATAATATCAGAATAAAGTGGTGGCATTCATGGAGTTCACAGTAAAAACAGCCATTTCTCAACCTAAGATGATCAAATTAGGGGTAAAGGAATAGGAAATCTACTCAGTGATAAGGGGTTGCTTGCCAATCTCAATAAATTATTAAAAAGGTCTCCATTTTTTTTATGGAGAGCCTAGTTTTGTGGTTGGTTTGTGCCCGCGTTCACCTTCGGAACCAGACATATTCATTGTAACACAAAATACTCATCAGCAATAATGGATGAGCAATGAGCAGAGTTCTACTTGTTTTCCAGCAGCCTACTTGGATTGACGGCTAACCCGAAATGATATATAATAACGCAGTAATACTAATGCTAATACCTGTAAAGTGCATTCATCATTAGTATTGAAGTCGATCTTGACTGTACATTTGACCTTGACACCACTGTACTGCTTACTGAAGGTTGGGAAGCCAGTCAGTACCTGAGACTCATAGTTATACTCATATTGACTATTACTAGAAAATCCTAAAAATACATTTTTATATTAATAGTTTGCAAATGCAAGTAGATCCATCAAATTCCTGTGCATGTATACCCTAATTGTGGAAAAATGCTGCCAAATTCAGCACAGAGATAATCCATTAATCAAAGATATATTTGAACTAGCACAAATATTTTGAAATATATTAAATGACAAGTTCTAAAGACGGAAATTAGTGTGGTTACAGATGGGGTGAATTTGATTTTCCGACAAAACATGAAAATCTAGCTGGAATTCCTTAGGGTAAATTCATATAATCAAACTTTGGCTATAATTGTGTTTCAAATCTTGACAACATGAAATGGAGTTGCTTATAGTATTCCTGGTCTCACTGGTCAGTGAACATACCAATTTATACTTAAATTCTATCAAAATAATGTACATGTACATGCAACACACTATTTATTATGGCTGCTTACAATCAGAGCCATTGAATCCGATCTGAAGGCAACAGAGTATGCTATACTTACTATTGTGGCTGGGGACAAATTCACTCTCTTGTGGAGAACTGAAGGAATCCCATGACCAACAGGTACCTGTGAATGAAAATTATTACATAAATAAATAAATAAATATAAATAAATATTGAAGCATAGAATCACATGCTCTCTCTGAACCAGAGCAGTAGGCAACACTTTTCTAGACCGGATGACATTTAAGTCTTCAAATACAACACCGCGAGCAGAGTGGTCACACCTTGTGAATTACAGTCAATATAATTATTGTCTTACAGTAACATTTTCTGAGCAGATTTTAAATATTATATGTATAATAATATTGATTCTGAGGACTAAACAAATAAAGCAACCTAGATAAAATAATATCAAAATTGCTTTATATAAAAATAATAATAACTACATGTACATTCAATAATAATAATGGCCAATAATATCTTTATTATTATTGTGTGCAGTTAAATTTAATTTAACTTAAACTTTTTTTGCACGTAATTATTAATTTATGTCAACTATGACCATAATCATAACCATATAACATAATTATTATTTTCTAACATAAATCATCAGATGTAAATCAAATTTAGCAAATGTATAATAGCACTTTGTTCAGAACAGCAAGACTTTACAAAATTGCTCGATAAAAATATCTTCTTTATTAGAAAATATCAGAGAAGAATAAAATAATAGAAGGAGAGTTACTTACAGGTTGCCACGAGGGCTGCGAGGATCAGAAGTTTCATACTGATCAGAGAGCTGCTAACAACGACTGTTCGAAGCTAATCAGCTGACTTGTCTGCTTAATTGTCTCTCCGGCTCTGCCTTATATACAGTGGCAGCAGAGATATGGTAACATGGGGAGCTCTTGTGCAATCGACAGCTTCCTCAGTAGGTGATGTGGCAAAACAGCTACCTGTTGTAAGAGTTATGTAATCGGAAGCTTTTGCAACTAATCAACGATTGCATTATTGCGAGATGGTTACACAATTAAGATATTTATAACACCCAGACATTTTCAGTGAACTGATAGGATGGGAGAGGTCCTGACAATGTACCGAGGCATAGAGTAAGCAGCAGCGGCAGAGGCCACCGTCCATGTGGGACAAGCGGGATATCAGGCTAGGTAGATGTTATTGTCATGACAAATACTGACAGGGGTTTGTTATGACTTGTGGAATAGATAACCAAAGAGCTACCCCTCAGACGAAGCTTGTGTAATAATTTATTCAATAGGCAGCATATAGGCAGCAGGCAGCGATGTAACGTAAAATCATACCACCTGGAATACCATTTACTGTGTACATAATAATTATATGCAACTGTGTACCTATAAGCCGGTTACTAGGTCTCTTCACTTCCAAGGCGCTAAGCAATTTAATCACAAAAACAGATATCGTCTGAAGAGTTTTGTTCATGTAACCAATGTTCAATATCCACAAGATGCAAAGTCAGTTTCCTGCTCAAATTTTACTTTTGAGGCTATTAAGCCGAAGATCAAAGCTATCAGGTGAATTAATTGGTTTTCTATGAAGCAAATCTTCTCTACATAACACGGCTCATCGGATGAAAGATCATGTTCAAGGCTAAGTTGGAAGTTTGAATCTTCCAGCAGATGGTAATATTTATTGCCCAAGAATTAATGCATAAAATTGATTATGGAATGTACCGGTATAATGGAGTGTTTTTGATAAAAATAAATAACATTCTAGTATAAATAACAATAAATATTAATAGCGAAATCCTTTATATTGCTTTCATACATACATGTCTCTAAATATCTAGCAGTCACCATCACATCAGACCTGCGATGGGATCAACACATTGACTAATTAGTCAATAAGGCAAACTCAGTTCTTGGTTTCTTGAGGAGAAATCTACAGATCGCCCAGCATAGCATCAAAGCCCTGGCATACAAAGCTCTTGTGAGACCCATCCTGGAGTATGCTAGCCGATATGGTCCCTCTGGATACAAAGTCCTAACTCACAAAATAGAAATGGTGCAGAGAAGAGCTGCACGCCTGGTTACCAACATCTTCGAGCAGATGACAAGTGTAACCAAGCTAATAGATTAAATAGAAGAACTAGTTGGGACACTCATGGAAGAAAGAAGAAATACCGCCACCCTCAACCTGCTCTCAAAAGGAATCAACAATGACATAGACATTGGAGCAGATTCAAGGCTACACAGGACAAAACAATCTACAAGAGGAAATCAGACTAAATATGTACCACCCACATCTAACACCAATGTACATTCAAGCACCGTCTGGAATAAACCAATTACCCTCTGGAATAAGCCAATCACCCTCTGGAATAAGTCAATCACCCTCTGGAATAAGCAAATCACCCTCTGGATTAAGCCAATCACCCTCTGGAATAAGCAAACCAAAATATGTCATTAAATGACCAACTTTCTTTTCGGCGCATTAACACCACTTGTCGAACCGGCCATAGTCATCACTCTCTGATGTTGTGCCGAGTATCTGAACAGAACAGAACAGAACCTCTCAACCACAATAACTAGCCAT
>JAOQGN010244085.1:0-10458 GCA_027564295.1 Himantozoum antarcticum | reverse complement strand
AAGTTAGATGGTTTTTGTTTTCAGTCATACATTTTCTTATATTTTATGAATAATAATGCACAATAAGGTGAGTGATTCTGCCAACTGTAGGAGAGTAGTAAAAAGCACCTGCAGAACTCAAACTCAGTGCGTTTTGGTGCGCATGAGCTAAAACAAAGCTTAAAAGAAAAGGTCTGAAAAACTTATTGATTTGGCCAATTTTTGTTAGTTTTTCTTCAAGTTTTTTTGGGCGTTTGCTAAATTCTTTTGGCGGTTTGGGCAGAGTCCTTTGGCGTTGCGCCATGCCCTCCATGCTGGGGAAAACCCTGCAGATGGCATGACAAGACACAAAAGGTATGTATCCGTCTGTCCGCTTTCAAGACGGTGACACGGACAGCATCACATGTGATGTTGCTCGGGTATATATATCTTTTGAGAGTGGCAGAGGCAACCAAAGCATCAATATACCCCAACTTTGGACACTGCCAGCTTAATCCAGACTGAAGCATAAGACTGACTAGACCAGTTACAGCTTTCACAATTAGCCATTTTTCATATAACAAAGGTGTCTTTTACGTGCTTACGGTATTGTCACAACAGGAATTCCTGTGTTTTAGGCCCTGACCCAAATAGACTTATCAAATACATGTACAGCTCAAATGGAACGGCAACATACAGATATAATAATGATTATACTCACCAAAATTATAAGTCCTCTCAACGTCACCTCACTGTCAATTCCTACATTTAGAAGCTCAAGACTGAGTTTATCAAATCGTTCAGGTGTTAGTTTATTAAGGGTGCTGTAATATAGCAATATATAAAACATATATTTCGACAAAAAAATGTTTTTAATTTATTACACAACAAATAGATAGCAAGGTACTGAACAAACAGAAACCCTATTATGAAGTAAAAATAGTGAATAGATTGTCATAGAAATAGAATACATCATTTTGTAACGGAATCGCACTCTCCTCAGACTTGCCTACAGCTAATATACTATTTTCGTTACCCGGATTATGTTACCCTATGCTATGCTACCTGGCTGTTATACTACTCACATTGTTCTACAGACTATGCTACCGGGATTATATATTTGCAGATTACGCGGCTCTCTTTGTACTATTGCATAGCCTCGGCGATCCAGCGATCGCCGGGGAACCATGAACTCTATTGTTGCCAATTTAACTTAATTTATCCATTGTATTGTATGCCCGACCACGTACTGTGTGTGCGTGATTGGCCTTTTGTGCTTCTGCGCACCATACTAGCGAATGCGTATTCATTGTTATGATCTATTCCGCTGGTAACTCCTGAGGGAGACAGTCGTGTCCTTGCAATAAGGTTTGATTTAAAATATGTACTTATGAGATGTCACATTATATCTATTTTTTTATTCCACACTAGTGTGCTTCTGGCCGAGGGCTGATAAATCACATCCCTGAGTCCGCAACCAACCAGGGCCGTCGGTTGCACCAGACAATCGAGAGTTCTCCTGCGGTCTTCTCTCACCATTTCCTTGCCTCGGTTCTAGTGACTGCTGTCGCCTTACTCTAAGGGAGTAGGGGGCAAACGTTACAACACATTACAAGTATATATAACAAATGATAGATCTGTTATAGGTAATGTGGTTTTGCTCTAACAGCAAATAAATTGAGTTAACCATTGCATGATGAACTAAATATGATGGGACTATTAAATGGAATCGTGACTGTTAATCCAGAAAATAACAAAATATTAAATATATAAGATTCAGAGTAGAGTACTACAAAATAATGGAAGCCATGCATTAGTCATAGGTAAGTATTGCAGTCCCAGATATTATAATGAATAAAAGAAGGCATTGCATTTGTTTGTATGTCACATGATCATATAACGGCATATCCAGGTGAAACTTACCCGCGTGCTCGATGGAAGACAGTCTCACTAGTCAGAGTAGATGCATTATGTTTGTGCCTGTGACTAGCTGCAGGAATAGCAGCTTGTCTTCGTCTTGTACTAGGTGCGACCCATGGTCTACTTCCGACGGCTCCGTTTGTTGTAGAGGGAACTTGCGCTGGCTGGCTGAACAGTGCTTCTTGTCTACAACAGAACTGGTAGGCTAAACAGTAGACCACAGCTACACGTAAGTATAAGGTATAAGGTAAATGTACATAAGGTATAAGGTAAATGTACATAAGGTATAAGGTAAATGTACATAAGGTATAAGGTAAATATACATAAGGATTAAATTTCCTAAATGTGAAAAGGAATATTCCTGATATTAAGAATCATAATATTATTTAATACGCCTCTTGACGGCAAGTATAAGTAAATATTAATTCATAGTAATAGAGTAAATGTGAAGACCCAGGCCAACTTTGCAACCACAACTAACAACTTTGGCAAATATTCATACTACCGTATTCTCGCGGCACTGGAACCGCGTCTTATAGGTGGGTGTGCCCTATATCATGAGGTTCACTTCATCATTAAGACACACCCACCTATAAGGTGTGTGTCTCAGTGCCGCGAGAATACGGTATGCACGACCATACATAGTATATGCATGATACTATGTACAATCATAGATATTAATACTACGCATTACCTTCCTGGTGTTAGTGCTAGTAAAATAACTTTACCTGTAGCCGATGCCTCCGTGGCGCGTAGAAGAAATACCCTCTACGTTTCCTAGTGCGTCCAGAATGGTTCTAATGTTTTAGCTTGGTGAAAATTTCTACAAGAACAATGGAATATCATAATACGTTATCAATATTAAATCTTTAATGGATAGAGATATGTTAATGGATCCAGCATATGTTAATGGATCCAGCATATGTTTTGTTGGTCACGGTAACGTCAAATTAATTGGATTAGTAAAGTCTTTTACTATCCAATTAATTTGACACAAGTTAATAATCGGGAAAACTATTAATTCAGAAATAGTTAATTGCCTTCTCTATTTCTGAATGAAGAGTTTTCCTGATTAGTAACTGTGTTAAATAAATAGGATAGTAAAGGAACCTTTTACCATCCTTGCCACAAGAAAACTTCATTTAACTTATTAGATGAAGTAGTGAACTGTGGAATGTAGAAAATTTAACCCAAAAATTAAACCTCTTAAATTTTGTTAGTAACAGATGAGAAAAATGCTGAAAAAATGCAGTTTTCCTCTGCATGTCATGCTTACCGCACACGCACCCAAATCAACTGCCTAAGATGTAGTTTTGAGAGACAGTCGCAACTAGTGTTGGAACGGGTCATAGATTTACAGGAATGGGCTGGACCTAACATTCAGGCCGGGTCGTGCCAATTGCACGAATGTCAGGTTATGAGGTTTTTATAACAAAAGTTATGAGTTGCTGCAGCTAAGATGTTTTGTGGAATATTTGTTACCGAAATAAAATACAAAAAATTAAAGTCGGTAAGAAAAAAAAACTTTATCCAGGATAAAGGCAGCCAAGCCAGCCTTTGGCGCCTGTAAAGGGCGGCAACAAATCTTTCTTGTGCTTGGAATATTAAACTTTTTAAAAATAACCATTATTAGCTATTAGTACTATTAATTACATATTAAATGAATCCAGTGCAGAGTAAGATGTTGAGGTCACCTGGCAGAGGTTCCAAGGCCATGTAGCCCGGAGGAACTCCTGTGTCAGATGGCCTGTTCCAACACTAGCCGAAACACATCGTATTAAGCTGTATTACAAAGTTTCTCAATTTTGCAACGTTCTCACATACCCCGACAAAATATTGCTGGGAAATTGGAAAATTTATTTCTATAAAATGGTTTTTGCTATTGCTGTTATTAAAGATGTTATTCTGAATTTTTATCATCATTATAATAAAATTGATATAATACAGGCCACACCGGCTCAGTCACCACCAGCCGGCATATAATAGATATCAGGGGTGCTTAAGCATGGATCTGATCGAGTGATAGCTCATTTAGAAGCAATCTTGTGATGTGCTAGACAGATCATCAGGAGCGGCCATTGAGAAGTTGGGAGGTGAGAGATTAAGAACTGGAACATTTTTTGAGATGAATCATCTGGAGGAGAAAAATAACAAGAACATCCTTATTTTGGTTGCCCCTACTACAGCCCAAACACTATCTCCGAGTCAAAATAAATAAAGTGACCAGCAGTTTAACCACCAGGACTGTGGTTACCATTGTTTCCGATCGTTCCACGAGGTATTTACGGAGAGGCCCAGATATATAATAATCATTTATTAATATTAGAATAATATAATATATTATTCAAATGATTAAAAATATATATAGTGGTGATATCTAGATTAGTGCTTGCTTCACGCTTGCTTGCTTGCTTCATAATGAGTCACGGGAGTTGGGATTGGCTCCTGTGTAGAGAGGTACGTGATTGGTCAAGGACCGCGAAATGAGAGGAGACAAACTGCCAACCACCACTTCAGTGCTACAGCTTGGTGAGTACATGTGTGTTATCTGACATGGTACCACAGTGAGGTAGAACGAGCACAGGTGACACATAGTGTGGAGAGAAGAGTTGCTAAATAAATTGAGGGACTGGGAGTAAAGTGGATAAGAGTATTGATATTGGAGTAGATAAAACTTTTGAGATAAGATTAGATTTGATAAAATTCAAGTTAAAATAATATTTATTAATTTGGCATTTATTTAAATATTGATGAGTGGTGAGGGAGTAGTATTCAGCAGTGTTTAGTGTCAATGTAGATATAGAGTTAGAGGGGTTGATTAAAATATACTGTAATACTGATTCATTGAGTGATTGGTACTAAGAGGTGACAATGGCAGGGGATTAATAGGGATTAATAGGTCTGAATTTCCGAGGATGGAGATCAGACCGGAGTATGTTTCAGTCGGCCGGATTGGCGAGTATTAGAGTTTGAATTGGCCATTGAGACGAAAGCTCTTGAGCTGGGTACGAGTGAAGTCACTGTTAGTGAAGTAACTACAAAGGTGCCAAAGTTTAGTGATAGAGCTAATACTGTTAGTGTTAGTAAAATATGTAGGGCTTGAAGGTAGAGAGACATTGCAGTAAAGGGTTAACTATAACACAGCTGAGATAAATTATGACAAAGTGATGACTTGTATTGAAAGAACATCATGAAGAGAGTCTGTATGTAAAAGCAGAGGTTTGTAACAGCGAGTCAGGGGGTTGGAGAAGATCAGCACGAATATTTGAAGCGAGTAGAGAGGCTGAGCAAAGATTTGGAAATATTTAAATCAGAAAAAGCATTACAAGAGGCTCCAAGTCATATGACTCTTGGTACTTGCGGTTAACGGGTTCTAAGACTGATCAGAAGTGGAATACACTGGGTGAGATTTTGAGAACACGTTTTCTGGCACACGAGTCTATGACAAAGTTGAAGGGTGAATTTAGTCCTTCGAACATGGAACAAGAAGTAGCTGATATTATGGAGAATGTAGACAGTATAGAGAGTGAGAGAGAAACGAGGGATATTTAACAGCGTGAAAGAGTACCCAAGTAGATAAGAGAGCCCTGGCTCTAGAGATGACAAAGGTTGTGATGGAAAGGGTAGAACTAGAGAGTACAGGAGGAATGCTAGTCGTTCACATTCCGGGAGTAGGTAGCGGTATAATTATGGGGATCTCGTTGATTGGTAAGAGTAGCCCTTCAGGGGAAGATTGACAGGGGACAGGTGTCATCAGTGTGATAGTAGAAATCATCTTGCTAGGTCATGCCTCGAAATAAGGTGTAGCCGATGTTCTGGCAAGGGACACCAAGCTCGGGATAGCAGTATAGAGGGCCATTATAGTAGTTGGCGCAATCATCCGAGATTTGGTAGGTATATTAGTCCTTAACATCTTCGAAGGAGTGATACCAGGAGAGAGTGTTAGCTCAAAGGGCACAGTACAGTTTGCATACAGAGAAGATAAATGACTAGAGTAGATAGACTATGGTGTTGAAAGTGAATGAGGTAGATGTAGACTTCACCTTGGACACAGGAGCTGAGGTTACTGTGCTAACAGACTCGGTTGCCGGCGCCTTGGGGATAGAGATACAGCTTCCGTCAAAAATATTACTAGCAGCTGATGGGTATGAATTAAAGGTGGTTGATGAAGCTGAAGTTAGTATAGCAAATAGACGCAAAACTATTGTATCGGTGGTTACGGTGCTAGGAGAAACCTGTTAGGGAGTGTCGCAGATAAGAGAACTAGGGCTAGTAGTAAATATGGTCAGTCAAAATATGTTGGGAGCCTTTTGAAGAGTTTGCCAAACAATTTCAAGGGTTGGGAAGGATGCCTAGCGAGTTAAAGATTCAATTAAAGGAGGGCACCAGACCTCCAAAGTTGTTTGCACCCAGGACTATAGCAGCAGGGGTAAAAGAGAAAGCCAAGAAAGAGTTGAAATTCACGCTTGAGGCTGGAGTTATCGAGTATGTTGAGGAACAGCCAGAGTGGTGCTTTGGGTTAACTATAGCCCCTAAGGCTAATGGTGGCATTCGAATGTGTGTCAATTGGCAGGCTGTGTCAATAAGGGAGTCAGAAGGGAGGTATATCAACTTCGTAATGTGTGTGTGTATATCCACTTCCTAATGTGTGGGCATTCGAATGTGTGCCAACTGCCAATAAGGGAGTCAGAAGAGAGGTATATCCACTTCCTAATGTGTGTGTGTACATCCACTTCCTAATGTGTGGGCATTCGAATGTGTGCCAACTGTCAATAAGGGAGTCAGAAGAGAGGTATATCAACTTCGTAATGTGTGTGTATATCCACTTCCTAATGTGCGTGTGTGTGTATATCCACTTCCTAATGTGTGCCAACTGCCAATAAGGGAGTCAGAAGAGAGGTCTGTATATCCACTTCCTAAAGTTTGCGACATTATCTCACAGTTGTCTTGTAGCAGTCTTCTCAAAGCTGGATTGCAATTCATGGTTTTGGGAAGTGAGAATGAGTAAAGAGCACAGGAGGTTGACTACCTTCGTAATGGTTTTACCATTACCTTCGGGGATGATTTTACCTTCGTAACACCGTGGGGAAGATTTTACCTTCGTAACACCGTGGGGAAGATTTTACCTTCGTAACAATGGGGGAAATTCTGAGCGAGACGGATGCCGTTTGGCACAAGTTCCACTCCATAATTTTTCCAGCGCTGCATGGAGAAAATCCTTCATGGTTTGAGTGATATAGTTTGTATGATGGAGACGTATGATTTGCTTGTGCATGGCAGGAATGAAAAACAACACTGGGCTAGATTGAGGCAGGCGCTGTGTCAGATCAAGGAGATTGGCATGACTAAAGAAAGAGAAGTGCGAATATGGTTGAGAATCAGCTGAATTCCTTGGTCATGTTGGGAGTGAAGATGTTGTTACGTTCGATCCTGACGGAGGTGAAAGCTATTTGTGAAATGAGTCCACGTAATAAGAAAGAGGCGAGGAGATTCGTGGGCTTGGTGAACTATTTGTGTAAATTTGGCAAAAATCTGTCAGAGTAAATAGTGTTCCCATCTATGCAGTAATAGGACACAAGTCCACTTGATATTGGGATCAGAGTCAACAGGACGCTTTTGAGAACATCAAAGTTTAGTTGAGCACTATGCCTGTACTGTGTACTTTTGACCATAGACCTGCTACAGAGTACTGACAGTGGTAACTGGCAGCCTATCGAATATGCCTCTAGAAAAATGACCAAGACAGAGAGGCGATACACCATGATCGAGAACGAAGCATTGGCTATAACTTGGGATTTGTGAGAAGTTTTACTACTATTTGGTTGGACCTAAGTTTGAAATAGAGATTGATCATAAATCTTTAATATCTTTGCTGGGAGACAAAGGATTTGTCACCGCTACCATTGTGAGTTCAGAGGTTAAGTTGAGATTGATGAGCAATGGTTATACTATTTTTCATACACCCGGTAGTCAGATGCATAATATGGCAAACTTGCTAAGCTGTCCGTGTGATGTGGCAGTGAGTGACTGGAATATTGCTCAATGTGCAACGGTTGAGAGTTATGTGGATGCGCAAGTAAGAGCTGTTAGTTAACATATGGGAGAGTGAGCTTAGAGATAAGTTGAGTTTAGACAAGGTAGCTAAAAAGTATCTGGTCTATATAACAAGGGGGTGGCCAGATAGGAGAGATTGTCCAGGGAGCGAGTTAGCCAAGCTGTACAGTGCTAAAACCAGATTAACCGAGTATGGGCTACAGGGGTTTGATTTTTATTTCGACTCGAGGCTATTGATAACAAAATATCTGAGAAAGTTGTATCTCCGACGGGGTCAGTGACACCAGGAGGTCAGTCAATGTCGCAGAAAGGCCAAAACTTCTGGTAGCCTTCAGTTAGCGAAGATATTGCTGAGTATGTGCGGGTGTTCGAGACTTGTATTCAAGTAAGTGCGGTAAAACACCAACCTGCGTACGAGTCTCCCTTACCAGAGAGCCATTGACAGGAGGTTGAGGCAGATGTATTTGTGTTTGAAAGTGACCTATACATGATCCTCTGTGTTTATTATAATAAGAAATAATAAGAGAAATAATTTTTTTACCGCAGTGGGAATCGTCTGGGTGACTGAGAAACTAACAGGTCTTGTTTTGCATGACAGCAGTTCTACTTTTTTGCTAGTGATTGGGGCTTTACTCATAAAACCAGTAGCCCGAACTACCCACAATAAAATGGAATGGCCGAGAGACTGGTGGGTATTGTGAAACACCTATGGCGCAAGAGTGGGGATAAGTTTGGTGCCTTGCTAGCTTATAATAGGTCTACACTATTGTCGACAGGGTTTCACCCGGTGCAGAAATGTTTGGTAGAGCTATGAGGTCTCCACTAGGCTTTTCAAGTAGGAGTAAAGTTGATTATGAGCTAATTGAAGATAGAGAGAGAGAGAGAGAGTGTGTGCCTTAAACAGGCAAAAGATTATTGGAATAGCTGCAGATATAGAGTAAAACAGTTACCACAGTTGGAACCTGGATATTAATAGGGTGTGGGTTATATTACCTTCTGATCAGGTAGCTTAGGCAACCGTCTTGCAAAGAGATACTATTCCTGAGAGTTACGGTACTAGGTTACGATAGGAATTAGAGAGATTAGACATAACAGGAAACATTTGTTCCTGTTTTGTGCTTGAGCCAGTTTTGTGATAATGATGAGATAGAACAAGAACATTCAGAAACCAGTATTTTGGATTGTCTTGGTACATGTGTGGGCGATTCTAATCTGAACACCCCGAATGAAGGATTCTGATTAGAGCAGATAGCGTAGAGGGGGAAGACCCCATAGCTGCCATGGAGTCCGAATCTGACGGTCATATCAGAGAGGATGTGAGTTAGGAGAGGAGGAAGACTGAAGTGAGTGTAGAGGGGGAGAAGACCTCATAGCTGTCTTGACAATCATATCGGTTGGGACATGTCAGGAAAGAACAGCCGAGGCGAGTGCAAGAGGGAGAAGACCTCTAAATTGTCCTAGATCTTGAACCTGACGGTGAGGATGCGAGTCTGGAGAGAAGGGGTGTAGTGACAAGTATGTCTCTCTCCTCCTGGTAACATGTAACTAGAAATCTGTCACATAGGTATAGGGCAAAATGTTTAGAGTTAGCGGCTGAATTTATGAGCATGTGTGACGGGTTGGTGGCCAAAGCATAGTCAGAATAATTAACATTGTTATTTTATCTTACTTTCCATGCGGAAGAGAAAATAAACAAGAAAAGGGGAGCATGTGGTGATATCTAGATTAGTACTTGCTTCCGGTATAACAAGTAAAGATACTTGGGATTGGCTCCTGTGTACAAAGGCACGTGATGGTCAAGGACCGCGAGACGAGAGTAGGGAATCTGTTAACCGCCCATTACAGTGCTACAGCTTGGTGAGTAGGCCCACACATGTGTGTTGTCTTACATTACAATATTCTGAAATAACTTTAATAATATATTATTCATTATTCTAAAAATAAAATAGGCCTATAATTAATTAATGATTATATTTTATGTCATAATCGTTGATAAATGATCATAATAATAATCATCATGAGTGACATAATGAGAATACAATACAAATTGATGAAGAGCGCAGTTGATCGTAGTTCAGCAATTCAGCAATTTATCAATTCGAATGTCAAACTAAAACACCAAGTCAACTCAAAATCAAAGGGTAACAAGTGAAAGCGAATGTCATTGAAGTCAAATTTATGCCAAACTGTTCATTATGCCAAGTAGGCCTAACTCCAGCTAAAATGAGGGTAATTGTGCATTTAGGTGGGGGTGCTCCATTTGGGTGGGGTACCTAACTTTCATTTGGAAATGAGGAATACTCCCACGAAATGAAGGAGACTGAGCAAGTATGGTTTATTAAATATGCTATTAATGCAATATGCAGTTTTACTTGTACCCAGTGCTATTTTTGTAGGGGGCTCCCGAGAGCCTGTTCAAAAATATGTGGTCTGTTGAGAGGGCTCCTGAGAGCCCTCTCAAAAAATTGCCATCCACAGTTTCAGTTAAAGGCTGTAAAATGCCATCTATGTGCATTGCATGTGTAC
>JAOQGN010243974.1:0-10459 GCA_027564295.1 Himantozoum antarcticum | reverse complement strand
AAAGCTTTATCTCTCTAACTAAAAAAAAAGTATGACTCTAGCCTTGTTAGAATTCGTGATATTAATTTTTTATTCCGGCAAATGGCGTATGACGTGGCGAACGGTCTTGTGTATAAATCACGTGGCGCGTGATGCGCCGAACGGTAGCGAAAGAGTTAACATAGGATATTATTATATTGGAAACATTTTGTTCTAATTTTTATACCCAGGTTTTTTTGCATTGTGTACTATAAATAAAATTGATCAATACAAATATCAACTTAATTAAACACTGCTTTAATTCCAAGTTAGGGCATCAAGTCATAACCAAACAATTAGACAATCATAAAATGACATTTAATGTTGACACATACATTTTTTGCAGTTACTAATGCAAGGAATGCTGTATGGTGTATTATAGTCATCAATTTTGAAATCAGCGTTATCAAATTGCCCACTATGCCAAATTTCATGCAAAATATAAGACTTTGAAACTTTGCTGCCGAGCTGACCCTTAGAGGTCAAAGGTCACCTGAAATGGTTTTTGGCAAAATTTGAAGGTAAGATATGAAATCAGCATCATCAATTTAACCAGTGTACCAATTTTCATAGAAAATGAACTACTTTGAAATTTTGCTGCCGAGCTGACCATTAAGGGGTCAAAGGTCACCTGAAATGGTTATTGGTAAAATTTGTTGGTAAGAAATGAAATCAGCATCATCGATTTACCCAGTGTACCAATTTTCATAGGAAATGAACTAATTTGAAATTTTGCTGCCGAGCTGACTTTTAGAGGTCAAAGGTTACCAGGATCGCATATCTGACCAATGTAATGATCATTTCTGTAATCAGCACGTCCAAATTGACCTTACTCCCGAAAATTAGGTAATTCTAAGAGATATTTATTTTGTTATATAATTTCACTGTGTACAGAATTAAGTGAAGTGACCCAAGTGGGGTTTCGGTAGAGGTCCTCAGTCTTTTCAATTCCGCTATTTTTCGTGTGAACAAACTTTGAGAGTTCTCCATTAACTCTTTCACTAACATTCGAGGCATCATGCGCCATAGCGACTACACACAAGACTGGTTCGCTACGTCATGCACCATTTGACTATGTCGGATTAAAAAATTCATATCACCAATTCCAACAGTGCTAGAGTCATACTTTTTTTGAGTTAAATAGATAAAGCTTTCAGCTATCTGCACATATAAAACTTTCCTAGGAACAAAAGCTATTAATAACGATCCGGGTCGAATCTGTTTTTCATTTCACTTCCGGATTAGATTTTTCTCCATTTGGAGACGTTTTTTGCCCATATGTAACTACTATTTTGAAAATTTTTCTTGTCATCACTTTCAAATCAGTTCCACAGGTAAGCCACCACCTAGTTCTAGTTAGGAGAACATATTTTATCACTTTTTTGGTAGCTGAGTAGGTGTAATTTAGCGTTCAAAAACAATTTTCCAGTCGCAGTCTGCCTGTGAGTCACTTTGATCATGTACTAACTGTGAGACTGAGGGGTGTGAGGGAGCTATGTAATATATGTATTTTGTGCAGATTTTCCTGGAAAATTCACTGGTAAATGTTAGAAGTGTCTAGAACCAATGGTTCAGACACAATATCAAAAATAAAAATGCTAATTATATTCTGAGAAAAGTAATGTAGTTCTTGTGTTGTCTAGTGGAATTATGGTGCACCAGAAGTAACCTTTGTCACTAGAACTAACTCTACTTAACTCAGAATTGTCAGGAGATTATAATATGCTTGGTTTCAAACTTCTAAGTGTGAAACTTAACTCCCAGTGGCAGTAAATCTAATGTTACTCGGCCTTTCTAATTTCCGGATAACCCCACCAGCACACCCCCACCCAACTCACAAGTATATTTAACTTATAAATAATTTAGTTGTGACCATTTTTCATGCGTACTTCAAAGTTCTAGCTCTAGTACTTCTCTCATAATATGGAAATCAAATGAGGCATGTAAAATTTTGAAAATAAACTCCATCAAACCTAAAACTTAACTACGTAATGAAAGAGTTAACATACTTTGAGACATGTTATCATTTCATCTTCTGCTTACTTATGAAGATATGTGTTAGAGAGAGAAATAATGAAGAGTAAGAGCAGTCAACTCCCTTTTTATGTGAAAAGGTTACAATTTTATTAACCAATCAAAGCATCACTTACAATTGCATCTGAATACAAAAATTACCCAATCATCAATATTGAAAGGACTTTCAAATGATGCCATTGGATAGTGTCCTAGTCATTCCCTCAACTATTCAACCCCTTTGCTCATTATCGTTTGTGCTCTCACTGAGAAAGGATCATCACTCCTATCTCAATGTTGATAAAGTGATAAGTATCAACAGGGAGTATACACCTTCGAACTGTTCTCACATATTCTCACACACCTTCGAACCATTCTTCCTCTTCACACACCTTCAAACTCTTCTCCTTCATACACAACTTCGAACTCTTTTTCTTCACACGCCTTCAAACTCTTCTTCTTCTTCACACACCTTCGAACTCTTCTTCTTCTTCACAACCCTTCGAATTTTTCTTCATCCTGACACAACTCAACACCTTCAAACTCTTCTTCTTCACACACACACACATGCACGCACGCACGCACGCACTCACACACACACTCACACACACACACCTTCTTACTCTTCTCACACATTAAAACACTTCACACCCTCAAACCTTCACACACCCTCAAACCTTCACATACCTTTGAACCCTTCTCACACCTTCGAACTCTTCTCACACCTTCGAACCATTCACACCTTCAAACAACAAAGACTAAGAACCACAAAACAACCTTACAACCAACTCTCCCATCTTCGAACACACTCAACCCTCACACAACGGCGCCCTACCAACTCCCCTCCCCCCAAAACCTCACTCCTGAGAAAACACGCTACCAGATGCCCGGTGGTGGTGAGCAAAGACTAAGCACCTAATTCTCATCTACAACAAATACGGCTCGTCCCAAACCCCCCTCCAGGTTCTCAGATTTACTCTTGGATGGTGGTGGTAAGCAAATACTCAGACCTTTCGGGTTTGAAAATCAAGGAGACGGGCCCCCTACCATACCCCCCAAACTTTCGCCAACGTTTCACGGGCTAACATGTACCACCCCTTAGTACAAAGCGGATTCGAAAGCCCCTATAACACTACTTGTGAGGTGTGACAACAAAAACAGCCGAATGAAATGAAATAGTTGGATTTTAAGAATTGTTGAAAAAGCGGTCAGTATTGAAAGTGTTTTAAGAAACTACTTGAGCTTTGTCTTGAACAATCTGCTTGTGATTCTGCAAGCTGCCAGAACAGAGACCACATATTTCATGTTCAAGAAATAAAATAGCCTTTAGAGCCATAACCATAGAGTACAATTATGTAAATTTTAGCCAACTATTCTGTCGCCCATTGATACTTCTTTGAGTTGGCTTCAACAAATATGATATTTAGTTATTTACTACTACCGGTGCAGGAATGAGCTTCTCATAGAATGAAATCAATCAGCACGAGATATTGGTTGACGTTTGTATTGTCAAAGGCCAATCTGAATGAAGGCAAGTTATACAAACAGACACTGTTGATGGTTACAAAACACTGTGGCAATACTTTAACCGGACTCGCTGCTACAGAGACCACAACAAACTCACATGCAGGTAACAAACATGCAAAATTATCTGAGTATGTCTCAAATAAAAGCTGGTGATGGAATCATGACAAGAGAACATGTATATCTATACCTGCAGATTGCAATACACACTAGTCTCAAGGGAGAAGACTATTGCTTGCTCCTCGTGTTTCACATATCTGTTCAGCTATATTACTCCATTAGACCTCTCTCCAAATACAGCTAATATTGCTATGAAATTGATAGTGTCTTCAAAGCCTCACTATAAAACAAATATTAAAATAATAATATAATACACATCTTAGGAATCGTATGTGGTATGCAGGGCTTCATTGACCTTTAATAACGTTATGATGATATGGTTGTTTGATCCAATTGCATCCGATTGATTCGGTTCGACACTACCAGAGGTGTTCACAAGTCAACTTTGCTCAAGTCAAGCTCTAGCAAGTCTCAAGTCAAATCTTTAGGAAAGGTGCATCAAGTCAAGTCAAACTTTTAAATACGTTTCAAGTCAAATAAAATTTATGTCAAGTCTCAAGTGTCATGTTTTATATAAAATACGATAACAAATTAACAAAACTTATGCTCACTAAATAATATTAATGTAATCTATATAAGTACTAAAATATATAGGCCCTAGAGTTGTAATATATAAACTATGAAATAATAAATAAGGAAACATTTAATTTTGATAAGGCCACACTTAGTAAATTGCTAGGTCTGTGTCCACTCACTCATGCTATTTTGAAGGTCCATAAAATCAAAATCCTCACTCACGCCTGTTACAAACACTAGTAAATGTAAAAATCAAAGGCTCACTCACTCTCAGTGTAATAGATCACGATCCTTTGTGACTGAGCCAGTATAAAATTTTATTACCTGCACTCACAGGCTTCCAAGCTAAACTTTGTAAATCTAGCCAGAAAAGGACTTTTTGCTGGCATTCACATGTATTTCTCACAATTTTTTAATATTTTTGTTTAAAACACATGAATTTTTACATGTGCAAAATTAAAAAATACTAGATTCTCCCCAATGCAACATCTTTTGGACCAAATAAAATAACTTCGCGCTCACGTGTGGCGGAACATATTTGTAAAAAATAAATTTTGTCTTCCCTCATTTAACTTTTCAACTCCATAAAATGAAAAATGGTAAAATAAAACACCTCCCTCACTCCCATGTGTAGGCTTAAAATGTGGACACAGACCTAACAATTTACTGAGTGTGGCCTAAGCAAATTTTCATTTTAATTGATATATAAGTATAATTATAATTATTAATTGTAAATAAATGTAAATCAGGATTAAATTTGATATATACATGTAGGCCTACATGTTTAATGATAAATAATACAAATTTCTTATAAATATAAATTAGTACTTATTCAATAATTTTGAAAAAAATGGATAATTTTAATAATTTTATTTAAAAAAATGAAATTTCACCTTGCTAGATTTTTCAGGATGAGTTTCATGTGCCTTACAAAGTTGAAAGCTGTCTGAGAGCTATCTACTATAGCTTTTTTGCATAGTTTGCATTCAGCAGCTGTTTAATGACTCTCCTATTTGAAATTAGTATGACCAAGTATTATTGGCAGAATTTTGGGAACTCGCCGGCCTAGCCTGGCTTACCAAGCCACTTGCATTGGGAGTTATGTGCTCACGGATCTCCACATATTTATGTTAATGGTTGGTGTGACCCCCACCAACTATGAGCTATGCTATCCGTGAGCACATAACTCCAAATCCAAGTGACTTGGTAAGCCAGGCTAGTGGTGGCCATGAATAATGAAGTAGAGAGGAGAAGAATGCAACTACAGAAAACAAAGAGGCCTACATGTTTAATGATAAATAAACATGTTCATTAAAGAAGGGGGCCTGCTAATATCACCCTTAATATTGTTAAATACTTAGTCTTATTTCAGACAAAGATATTTTGGGCTATATAATAGTCCCAGACTGATATACATGCATATAAAACTGATTCCTTTGTTCGTGAGCACAACATTATTGTTGGTTGGCCATGGTCCTGATCCATAATAGCCAAACCGAAGGGCAAAGAGAGAGAAGTCAATTGTCATTTCTTTCTGCAGTAGTATTTTATTTTTATGTAAATACGCAATAAGGAACTTACAAACTTGCAATTTATCAATATAAAGATCATCAATTCAAGTCATTGAATAGGCAAGTAACAAGTAAATATCTGCAAATCCAACTCCATTCAAGTCTTTAGAATTTTACTTCCAAATCAAATCTAGTCAAGTCAAATGTAACAACACAGACACGAGTCTGAACACCTCTGGTCAAAATGACCTTAATGACTGAACACATCTAAGTCAAAAACCGCTCCAGCAGAACGTCAGTGATGATACTCCACAGCCCACCAATGCTGCTGGGAAGCAGTGATACTCGTGCCATTCTTTGAGGTCATTACTGTGGCTTGGGCCATGTAAATTAATCTCTTTGCCTGGTTGGGCCACAGCCCATCGAGTTCTGACCATCAGTTGTGAAACCATTTAAAAATGCCCAAGCTTGCGACCAGCATGTCGTACCTAGTAGGTGAGACTCATCTCTCCACCATTTATTTATGCTAAGCAAACTCCAGTTTGATCATTTGTGGCTTTGAAGGGTCTTGTGTGTACTTGAGCTCGATATTGAGACTTGATTGTGAATTTTTTTGTGCAGAGTGTCGAAGAGCCTGTATAGTCAGTGATGGCAGTTGAACTCTGAAAATCATCAAGGCAAATATGACAGATTTGTCAATATTGCCTCTAAATTTATATATATGAGATCACAATATGTGCTTGGTCCAATCAGGTGTCATATTAAATCATTCGAGCAATAATGATGGTCTCATATCATGCCAATTATATCCTTGTTATTGTCCAATCTGGTGTCGTAAAACAGCTCGTCAGATGCATATCTGATATGCGGATGATAACTGTACTCGAATTGCTAGACAACCTACAGGGACCATTAGATCCACATTAGACAATCATACCAATCATAGATATGGGCACTAAAGTTTACCATAGAATGTAATGTACAGCATATCTCTGAATGAACAGGTTTCTTATCATCAAACACTTTCATAAAGACAACTTTATATATTGGACCAAGAACCAGACAGAAGCGGATAGAGGTATTGTTGATGATTTTCCCAGTCGCCTTAAAGACATATATAGTCCTGACTCCTGAGGGAGATATTTACTCTGTCTCTTTGAATACATAAGTGGAAGCCCTTGTAGAAGTCATTTGCTGTCGCCTTAATGACAGATGGAAGATCTGGAATGCTGTTGCCTTGAAGACAGATGGAAGATCTGGTATACTGTTGCCTTGAAGACAGATGGAAGATCTGGTATACTGTCGTCTTGAAAACTGAAGTGAAGGTCATTTTAGAAGTAATTTGCTATTGTCTTAAACACAGATAATAATAATAACAGCAATAATAATAATAATAACAATAACAATAACAGTAGCAATGGCGATGGCAATAATGGCAATGGCAATGGCAATAATAACAATAACATTAACATTAACAGCGGCGGTGGCGGTGGCAGTGGCAGTAACAGTAATAATAATAATAATAATAATAATATTAATAATAGTAATAGTAATAATTAGTTAGCTTACATGTATACACCGCTTACTGTTGCTGTTTTATTTGTACTGATCAAGCATTTAGGGTAATGCTTATAAGACCATGTTTATCACAAAAGGATAAAAAAGTTACTATAAGAAGCATACATATGTGAATTAAAAGAGGACATGATCAAAAACATTATTACAGGATGCTTTTTCTTCAGAACTTATAAAATAGGTTTTTTACTATAGAGTGCAGTTCTGGCTCTGTGTGCTATGGGGTGATGTATCTGACACCACCAGGCAGTAGTTGGTTTTGAGGAAACCAGATATTCGGATAAAATATGGTCACCACCTTTGATAGCAATACTTGGAACATAACTTTGACATATATTGTGTTGGTAGATTGATCTCGGGCAATCCTGATGCAGCCAAGGGCTCATTGTAATGTTCTATGTTTGGATATATGAGTTTTGGGAAAGTGTTGTTGGTGTTTCTCAAGAGCTTCTTTGCCAGCAATGGTAAGATATTGGTACCATGCAGGTGCAGTGTAGCAGATTAATGGAAGGATTTTTGACTTAGAAAATCAAAGTAAACAGCTTGTTCATACACCTGTTCATCTTAGTTGTTCCATTGAGTGCAAGGCAACTTTGGATTTGCTGATAGCAGTTTCAACATGCTTGGTAAAGTTCATAATATTATGTTGATCAAAGATAACTCCTGGTAGCTTGGTGCTGCTTACATCTTCAATTGGTGCACAATTTATGCTGATGGATGGAGATGTGATAGTTTTTAATAATGAGAACATTATGCTTTTAGTTTTAGCAGTGTTCAATTTCAAATGGTTGGTAGTGTACCAGTTAGCAGCTTCTGTGGCAGTATTTAGCAGCTTGGTGTTTATAGCAATTGTTGGAGTTCGAGGTGTAAATGCTGTTATTGCGACATCTTTCCTAGTACCTTGATTAAATTTGGTGGAAACCCTAGCTGAAGAAGTTGTACAGTAAGCAAATCAGGTCTCATTAGAACAGATGCTTTACTGAAGTCTGGAATCAGTGCTTGAACACCGAATGTATCTTTGTTGTCAAGTTGTTTGCAATATCTGTGGTCAGTTTGACAAGTGCATCGGTTGTGCCAATTCTTTTGGTGTATGCAAATTGGTTGGTGAACGATAGTAATTTTCCTTCAGCAGCTTATTATCCGCATGTCCTGTGAGTTTACTCAAATGGTATAGGAATTGCACTCTACATTGCATAAAGCACCTGATGCGCATCACAAAGACCCTGCCAGACTGCTACGTAAATAACCGAGAGCACTAATAGAGACTAAGTAGAGATTAACAATAAAACGAAATGTAAAGAATAATTTATAAATGTTGATGCGGCTAAAAGTTTGATTATGAATAACTGCATAAGAAACATTTTTCTTTCAGTTTATTTCAAAACTTATATTTCAACCATTCATCTCTATTGGTCTTCATTACAGTGACGATAATGAACATCATAAAATCGTAAAATGACGTCGTAAAATGTGACTCTGTTGATGACCATTAGAAATGAATGGCTGAAATATTAGTTTTAAAATAAATTCACAGAAAAAAATGTTTCTTATTCGTAATGACAGCCTAATACTAACATTTTGAAAAAATAGTCAAACATTTTGAAGCAAGCCGCATTTTACCGGATTAGTGATGTTGAGATTATTTTAATCCTTTTTTTGTACATTATTTTTGTACAAATACACAGTCATTACTATTTTGAAGTCTTCTGTGCTGTTTTCCTATCCTCAATTTTTGTGATTGACTCGGCTCGACTGGTTGCACCCTGAATGAAACTCGCTCGACTCGTTAGAAATCAGGCTCATTCCACCCTCATTTATTACTAATAGCAATTATAATATGTTATTGCAATGAGTGCTGACACCAAACTAAAGGAATTACACGAATGCAAATATTTATATACATATGCTTGCCGGTCTTACCGATGGGTCAGAACCAGCAGACTGTGATCAGCAGGTCACGACCTGTAGAAGTGGGAACATTCCAAGTAGAGCTGGTTCTTTGCAGCACACTACTGGACTGTACACACATGATAATATACTGTAACCTGTTGTAATAGTTATATGATAATAAGATGTAGTTGCCAATACGTAACAATTACAATAATGCATGATACTAACATATAATGACTGGCAAATTACCAATTGATAAGGTATTGCAATGCAATAAGGTATTGCAATGCAATAAGGTATTGCATTGCAATAAGGTATTGCAATGGATTGTTACTTCCCTCCACCCCAACTTTCCTTAGAAGGCCGATGACAATGAACCTATAGCAAATGGCTAGTTTAAATAATGTGAACTCAACAATCGGGAGTTATGGTCTCCGGCGGCCACAGGCCCCCCCCCCGAAAGGGTTCACTGATATTCGTTTGCAAGTGGAATCTCTAGCACAAACTCATTGCGTCTTGCATATTAATTCCCAATAGATTATACATGTAATATTAAAATGAAATTACTATATCTCTGATCTTCTACAGGTGTTTATGAAAAAAATTTGTGGCTTTAGAGGTAAAACATCCGATATTTTATGACCATTTCTTAGGCATAGTAAATAGACAAACAAGTGCACTCAATAATAATTTAGCAAAGCCACAACTGGTGCAGGTAATAACATTTGTGATTGCCAGCCATTGATTGCTCTGCTTGTGTTAGACATGCTCTAGATTTTCTTTGCAAACAATTAAAATATCATGCCTACCGTTTGTATATTTACCCGCACCACATGTGACTTTGCTAAAGTATTATTGACTAAACTCGTTTGTGTGTTTGCACGCCTAAAAAACAGTGAATGTTTTTGAAGAAATCTCGTATATTTTGGCTCTAAAGGCACATTTTTTTTTAAAATGGCAGCACACAAACGAGGGTATACTCACTTTATTCTAATATCATAATGTATTAGGAGTTAATATATAAGACGCAATATTTATGTTAGAACTTCCTACTACTACTAATTCCAAACGAATGTCTGGGAACCCTTCGGGTGCTGCCTTCGCCCTTGGAAGGCCATAGTTCCCAATCGTTGGGTTCACATGATTTGAACTAGCATATGGCTTTTACTACTTATTATTATTACACTACCTATTACTAATTATTACTTATTGCTACTCTACACGTATGTACAATGTACCTTTACACGTATATACAATGTACCTTTACACGTATGTACAATGTACCTTTACAC
>JAOQGN010243863.1:0-10460 GCA_027564295.1 Himantozoum antarcticum | reverse complement strand
TGCTGTAACCATATTCCAAGGGGCAATAAACACTTATTATACCTGTGTTGGCCCCGCCAATATCCTCTTATTCTCTGAGTACTGTCTCGTCCACAATAACAACAAGTGCAAGTAAAAACTGGAATTGGAAGTGCACCTTCTACACTTCAAAACACACAGTTGAGCACCTGTTGAGCATTGTCATCTATAATAGCTGTACTTTCTAGACAGCTATTATCTAAAGCAATGGAGAAGGAGTCACATTCCTTCAAATCATTCACAGCTTTTCCGTTATGAGCTCCGCCATATCTTCTATACGGTTGGTGCAAGTTTTACGTGGGAGTTGCATTAATTGAATACAGCCTCATGAAGTTCATTTTTGTCATGAAATAGGGTTTAGACAGCACTCAACATACATTCTTTGAAAGTCTCACTTTGACTGTCCAGAGCCGCTGCTTTTCCAAGAATGTGAGCCACCTGTTAGCTAGCAGCAGTGCATCTCATCTTCATGGAACTAGCAGTTTTGATCATGTTCATCTGACACTCCACATGGTGCAGCATTCTTTGCAGCTGCTCCTTTCTCCTGCCAGTTGCAATGGGATATCTTTCATCATGATTCGAGTGATTTGCATTGTAGTGTCTGGAAAGGCTGGATTGTTTTTTCACAGCACTTTGTTCTAGAACAGATCAGGTACACTAGGTTGCCCTCTACTTCATGGAAGAAAAACTTCTCAGTCCATTCTGCATTGAAATTTTAATTATTTTCTCCCCTCTCTCTCATAGGCAATGTGGCAAATTTTCCACTGGAAAATCCCACTCATTGACCATGCCGAAATTCAGCTTTTTTTTTCTGGAATTTAGATTGGCCAAACCTATTTTGTATTTGCATGATATTCAATTTGATTGGACATAGCCGTAGACACTATTCTGTCCAGTAGTGTAAGGAAGGACAATTCCCTAAGCGGTAACTGATGTTGTGCATGTGGGAACAAGAATGTTGGTGTTGATGAGCAATAACGATAATTGTTAGTTTATAGTAAGTGTTACACCTATCTATCAGGTACCTTAAGTACTTCTCAAGAATAACTTAAGTACCTGAAGTGCACTTGAAGTGTACTTGAGTAATTCTCAATATTTTTCAAAGTCATTTCAAGTATTATTCAAGTAAGATTTGAGTACTCAGGTAAAAGTCAAGGAATAATTGAGGAAAACTCACGCACTCAAGTACTTTTCAGGAAAACACAGGTGCAGATTTTCAGAACTTTTTCAGAAGGAAAAGGTAACAATGGAGTTTTTATACGTGTTCCCCCCTTTACTCATTTGCCACGATGTATTCTTTCAAACTTTTATGTCACCATGACCCATCCTGACAAAGATTGTCACAGTGATCGCTTTCTTATGAGGCAGTCACACATTTTTTTCGGTTTTATTAATTTTTTTTTAATTTGATGTTTTCCTGTAATCTTTTCTTGTCAAGGTGCGCTCGTTTTATGTTGTCACTAGGCTTTTCTTTAAACGTTTAATCTCATTTAGTGCTGTCTCGATTACCTGCTGCTTTCGAGCTTTCCTACTGTTGTGCCAATGGCTTTCCTACTGTTGTGCCAATGGCTTTCCTGCTGTTGTGCCAATGGCTGTCCTACTGTTGCGCCAATGGCTTTCCTACTGTTGTGCCAATGGCTTTCCTACTGTTGCGCCAATGACTTTCCTACTCTTGTGCCAATGGCTTTCTGTTTTAGCGCACTGTAACGATGTAATCATTTTTATTGACTAAAGATTTGTTTACGTTTTTTGACGCTTTTTCTTGTCACATTGTCTTTCAGTTGTCACGTTTTTTTTATGTGACGATGGGATTCACTTTTATTTACCACTTATTTATTGTCACAGTTTTTTGTCACAATGGGTATTTACATGTTGTCATGATGGCGTTACTACTATTTTTAGACTTGTCACGCCTTTGTACTGCAGCGATCGATTTTTCTGTTAAAGCTTTCCCCTTTTTTTGTAATCTCACGATGAAATTCATGGTGTTTACTCCTGATTTACTATAAATTTGTGTTGCCGCAATAGGATTTTCCTGCTGTCATGATGGGTTTTTACTGTTCCAATGGCTTATCCATGATGAAACGACAGGTTTTCTAGTAGAATTTGACTGTTTTTGCACGCTTTATCTTTATTTTCTTTTTTCTTTTCGTTGTCACGATGGGATTTATGTTATTTGCTACTAATTTGTTTGCAACTTTTGTGTTGTCACGACGGGGTTTTCTAATGTCACGATGGGAGTCATATTTGTTCTGACTTGTGACGCTTTTGTACTGTCATGATGGATTCTCCATATTGAAATGACGGAGTTTTTGCAGTCACAAGGAGTTCTCTCTTTACCCATTTCGCTCGTTGCCGAATTTTTGCCCACTGTGACAACACGCCACGTCGTGCAGCCAGTATGTGCAGCCAGTGCGTGCAGCCAGTGCGTGCAGCCAGTGCGTGCAGCCAGTGCGTGCAGCCAGTGCGTGCAGCCAGTGCGTGCTAGCACTCGACACTCGCAACATTTCCTTGACCATACGATGTGCAGTTACATCGCTACTGGTCATCCGTGGAATAGCTGTGACAATTGTTACTCCCGGAACGTGTTGTTGATGATGATGCATTTCCATCGATACCAGATCCGACTCCTCTCCAGACGACCCTTGACGACCATTAGGTTAACTCAGCACGGTGCTAACTTTTGGCACCCCCGTCCCACCATTCTAGGAAATCCCAGAAGTCCACCCGTCCTGACCACCCGTTTTGTTTTAGGAACACCTACTTCATCACTTGTACTTTTAGCGCAGGCTAAGTTTGTACGCGTTGTTGCAAATTATTTGGGGGATTTGATGGGGCACCCGTCCCGATGTCTTGGAACTGAGGGTATTGATGTCCAGATATTGACAGATGGTACCGATCTGCTCATACTGTACTACTTATGCCTGCTTGATGGTAACTTGTTATTAACCAGCTGGATGCTTTTATGATCTGCAGGCATTTCCTATCTTGTACTGCTGGTTACTTGTGTGTATTATCTAAAGGCTGGTTTCCTTTTAGTTCGCAAGGCTTTCGCAATGGTGATGCAAGGGTCGCAACGTACCTGAGTTGCGCACCATTTCTATGGAAACCATAAGCACAGGCGCAAGCAGAACACCAGTTGAAAGCATTCCAACTGTTGCGACGCGACTGCGCTGATTCACCAACCCATAATGCATCAGAACCAATATAATTGCGTTCTATCTTTGCTGCGGTGCATACAAACAATATGTGTCTGAGTAATGAGCAGGTAATAATGAAGGTTTCGGGGGTATTCCCTGGAACTACTCATACTGTGTATGATTTTCAGCAGTTCCTTACAATATATACCTTATATTGTCTACTAAATAACTGTAGCCTATGAATTGCTACAGAGGCTGGGTGTAACTATGCCCACACTACATACATAGTGACTAGGAGGAGAATCGAACCACTGACCTCTCGACCACAGTCCTGACACTCTACCACCAAGCCACACTGCTCTCCCTTTGTGATTTACCTATTTTTTATTTACTTATTTAATCACCCTCAATTCTTTGTGATTTACTTATTTTACTCTATGGCGACTTTATCATCCAATGAAACCAATTACTATGCAAAATAGTTGACACTTCGTGTTTTTTCAAGTGTATTCAATTTACCATAGAACATTATACCGGTATGAATATTTCTTGTAGCATTAGAGAAATAATTTTTAAAGTCAATTTTTGTCTCAAATAGGATCCAGCAATACGAATTGCCAAGCAATACAAAAGCATACAAAGCTATAGAATGGCCATAGGACAGTGTATGAATATAACTTGTAATCGCAAATAGTTGCAGAGAAATCATTTAAGTTAGTAATTTTAATAGTAAATAATCTTTAATTTAAGAAATAATAATCATTTTTATTTAATAAGAGCTTGCGTTAGAGCTATACGGAAACACTTGCAGTCTATCGTCGTCCTAACGCTGCGTGCACATCACACTGGTCATTTCCTTGTTATTTTCACATGGAAACTAGCCTTAACCAGCATATGTCACAGGAACCTTTGATCATTACTTTTAACCAAGCATATTTTATATAATATGCTGTATGCCGACTGGCAGGCATTTCCCATGCCTGCTGAAACGACTTTTCTCAAATCTGCAGGTTACTCGCTGCCGGTATCTCTTTTAGTATATATGGAGAACAGCAGCAGTAGTTTTATCTCTAGATTAGTAAATGAAGTTATTACGTGCAAGGCTCCTTCTCTACCACTTTGAATACTTCAGAGAACATGGGATCCATAAAGAGTTCTGGCTGTCTTTAAGACACAGTGAACTCCTTTACAGTATGTACAGTGAACTCCTTTACAGTATGTACAGTATGTAGTTCAGTACAGAATTTCCAGTATGTATAGTGTGTGGTTCAGTGCACAATGCACAGTAGGCAATTTCGGACAAGAAGAACTATACTCTAATCTGAACCGTCCGAATCTAAATCTGTAACAGTGTCCACTTCATTGAAATTTCAGAACCAATATGAAACTTGCCTATCTTGGGGGAAAATCCCGATACAATAACCACTACTCCACTGTGTATGTTATTGGAAATGTGACAAAAAATCCATCACCTGTTGTTGTTATATAGCATAGCAAAAGGTCACAGATGCTGCAAAACACATCTTGTCATTCCATGTTTGCATTTGGAAAGCGATAGTTCAAAATACTTTTAGTTTCATACTCTGGAGACTGGATGCCATCTGGGACTGCTAAGTAGTAGTTCCTAGCATGCGGCAGTCTTCACGTACATTTCTATTGTATAATTATCAACTGTTTTTCATTCACTCATCCACCCATCCTTCCTTCCGGCCTTTCGCCCCTTCGCTCTTTCGCTCTTTCGCTCTTTCGCTCTTTCGCTCTTTCGCTCTTTCGCTCTTTCGCTCTTTCGCTCAGTCACACTCCATTACTCATTCATGAGTGAATGAGTGAATTCATGAGTGAATGAGTGAATTCACACTCCTTCACTCCATTACTCATTCACTCATTCATTCATTCATTCAACCATTCATTCAGTGCACAGGGTCTACTAATGTGAAGTTTGTCTGAAAGTGCCTAATATTTTATGCAGTATGTAGCTCAGTATGGAGCAAATCAGTAATTAATCACCAGCATAACTATTAGCTCATGTTACTCATACCAGCATGCCAAAGCATACCAGCAAGTCATACTCATGCCAAAGCATTACGTCAATGACTGCTGGGATACAAATCTCATACAGCAACAAGTTGGCAAGCAACTAGAGAGTCCTGATTTTTAGCTTGATTTCATGGCTATTGTGTTATGTGCACCTAGAATTGACTTGGCGGAACATAACTTTACAAGCCACAAGACTAGCAGGTCACATAGAGGGCAGTTCTTTGTATAACAGCCTACCTATAGCCTATAGCCTATTACCTCAGCCTATATTATGCTTTAACCACATGCACTGATATTCAAAAAGTAGGATATTTAGTTGCTCTACTGTAGGAAATGTAAAAATTAGGATATTTCTATAAGACAAATTGTCATTTCCTACTTCTAACACTTATAACATAAAAGATGTTTCCTACTTCATCGCAATTAAATATCCAAATTTTTGGATAACAGTGTAGTACACTTTTCAGATGCATTCGGTCAACCTCTTTTGCCATTATATTGTGACAGTTTTGCCCACCGACTCTCAGAGTCAGGCTAGGCTGTTACTTTAGATACTCAGGCAATATCTATAACTGCCATGCTGACAGGAGCTGCAAAACAAGTTGTCGCTTCCTGTATGACTCAAATCATATAGCCTGCTGCCTTGGCAGCAGGGTGAGACAGCACAGTAGGGGCTGGTTTCTTTGAAAACCAGACAATATGTCTCTAGGACCTTAAGCTATTAGAGATATCTCAGTTTGAATAACATTTAAGATTGTTTAGTTTATTACTAGCAAGCGAATGAATAAGCACTCATGCATCTGCATTGTGCAAAAGCTAAACTTCAACTGAGATAAGAGGAAGCAAGCGACTTCCATATAATTGGTAAGCATAAAAGCATTTCATCATAATTTATGTGGAGAAAACAACTTATTCACCTTCATTGATTTCCAAGATCACTGGCTATCTCAAAAATAGCCAGTTCTGCACCTACCTTCACGCTATCACTCAAGGTAAGTACAAGGGCTTGCTCTACGGATTCAAGGCAAACACTAGTGAGCCGGCACACAGGTGAATATAAGGTAAGTGTGAAATAGTAACCAATACAACTAGCCACTGGCATACCGACTAGAAGGGGTCACGTGAGTACGTGTAAGTCATCCACTACTGAGACTGAGAGATGGTCGGATATAACATGTATAATTATAGAGAGGCAAGCATAGGTAAGTATAATAATAGTTAAGCATAGTTTTGTAATTAAGTTACTTCCACCAGTGGCAAACCTTCTACAGTGTTCATCAAGCAGAGTATCACTATATAGAATTTATAGCCAGGTTTAGTTTGATGTCACAGTACTAACTTATACCATTCTTTCTTTACTCAGACAGCAAAGAGAATGTAATATCTATATTCTTAGGATAATATTACTCTGTTACTCACTACATGTTACCATTACTTGCTTCATTTAAGTGCAATAGTGACCGAAGTTGCTATTGAAACAATTTTTTAGTCTTCCTTCCATTTTCAGCTTCGCAGGGTTCTAGATTGTGGATTAGGGTTTTTTATTTCGGGCTCGAATGCAATTTTTATGACAAAGATAAATTTTCCTAGATCACAGGCTATCTCAAAAACAGCCAGTCCTGCACCTACCTCACTTACATACATTTACTCTTTACATTTAACCTTGCTGAGAGTGTTGTCTGCCATCTAACATACTATATCATATCTCAAATGTAAGTAAAAGTATAAACATTGTCGGGATCTTTATTATTGTTTCTTTGCCTTCATTATTCTATGGAGCAGAATTGATTTACGTTAGAACTTGCATATATTATGCATCTTGATATACTTGTCTGCCACTTTTTGATGTAATACATAAATGTGAAATGTTGTTGTAAATATATGGCTTTTAATAAATAGCTTTTAATAGATGTTTATGATAGTGTTTATAATAAACTATATGGTTTTAATAGAAATATTTTCCATTGCTACATATTCTAGAATACATGTATTGGATAAACTACCAATTTTTATAATAATATATAAAGACAGATTTTGGAATGGAAAGTTCAGAGAGAGTTATCTGACAGAGAACGATGCTTGATCGATAAAATGTAACGTTATAACTTGTAAACCAAGCACTACGTATTAATAATACAAGTGCTTCGCGATCGGTCTCCAACCAAAGTACCCCTCGCCCACCCATGTACACTATTTAATGACTGTAGAATGTTACTCTTTGTAAATTAACATGACTGTATTGTTTACATATTTTACCTATCATTATTGTACAATAAATAGGTCACAATGCACACTAAAGATTCTAGAATGTTAGTCTTTGTAACTATTGTTTACATATTTAGCTATATTGCACAATAAATGGGTCACAATTATGATGCTAACATAAAAATAACAAAGACTGTAAAATAAAATCTTTACAACCTGCTGACATTATTTCTCCAACACGCAGCCAGCCTTCTCGTTTCGTCTTTTATAAATTACGAGCGCAAGGTGCTCGATCTGCGACGCGAGTGTCTATTTGATAGCTTTGAATAGCAGCATATTACTTTGGTGCTGTCCTCCTTCCTTTACTCCTCCTTCCATTAACAGATCTTCCATCTGTCTTTAAAACGACAGCACAATTATGATCTGTTATCAAGACTTTCACTTTTGTCTTTAAGGCAGCGGAGTAAAGATCCTTAACCAAGACTTTCATCTCTCTTTAGGGCCACTGGGCAAATCCTTAACCTACGGTAAATCCTATATATGACTGTATTTGTGAAATGCCCAAAAGACATAATTTGCATGTTAAGGATAGTTCATATGTGCAGGCAAAACAGCCGTGGCATTCAGCAAACACACTGGTTGACATGAACTTGAAAACCAGGGCATTCACAAGCCGCTTCCAGACTTGTACTTGGTAGAGCCATATAGTAGATGTATCGACTATATGGCTCTGCAGTAGATGTGTCTACTACAGAGCCATATAGTACATGTGTCGACTATATGGTTCTGTAGTAGATGTGTCTACTACAGAGCGATATAGTAGATGTATCCACTATATGGCTCTGGTACTAATCACAGACCGACAGCTACACTAACACTAAGATTCTTAGATTTCTGTGCGGCAAGATCTTGGATTAAATATTGTGTAATACATGTAGGCTTAGATATCATCGACATGGGTAATAATAATTGGTATTCCAGTCAATCAGCGTACTTTCTATGAGCCGGTAATGCGCTATTTCTACTAACATGTTGAAGGAGCAACGGCCGGCACTATTAGAACGTCACAGCAATTATGCCGTGAACCTGTACCTGTCGGATTTTATGACGTGCAGCTATCACTTGCCTGCACTTCTGAACGAGGCTTTACCATTATAAAGGCCTCATCTTGCAACTATTGCATTGTAATAAATTTGCTACTCTCCCTCGGACTGTAGTACTAGTGTACCTTGTACTCTCCCTACTAGAGTACTAGTGTATTCTTCCTCACCCTGACCCTTGACTATCATTATGTGTATCCAGTCTAACCGGATTATCATCTCGTCAACCAATTGCATAATGTTGTTGTCTGACTTAATCGGATGGCTATTATACCATCCAGTTATCCGGTTTAACCGAAATATTGCCTTGCTTACTCAGTGTTTGTGGGCCTGCTTACCCGGAATGTTACTGCATATCTCTTGTATTCTTTTATCCGGATGTACTTGAGTGAATCTTCTATGTCAGCTTAACTGGCTTTGAATCTTGTTAGCCGACCCCGCTGGCCAGTCTACCGGTCTGCACAGCCGGTCATGCTTTTATGTATGTATATAAGGCAATTGATGTGCTCCGGAATTCTTTTACTGCAGTAAAACTTCCTCATGCCACAGCATGGCTGTGGCATGAGGAAGTTGAGAGTGCCGTATATTCAATAGAGAATGTAACCAGACTAACATCTGTCCCGCTTGTCATTACCATATTGTACACACATATTGTACTCTAAGGGAGTAGGGGACAACCGTGGCAGTAATACAATAAATACAGGAAAATTAAATGAGTACTGCGATCCCAGTATACCATCAAAATATGTCTCTCTGCTTTAAATATTAAATAAAATGCGTAATATTATTATGCTACAAAAGAAAGCAGCATGACAAACTATAAAATAGAAAATAAGTGGGTAGACATCCAATACGTAGATATGTGAATACGTAGATCTCTAGTGAACTATGTAAAATATTAAAATTCTCAAATTTCGACTAACAAAATTTTTTTTTCCCGTTCACTCTTCAACACACACTATTACATGGAGTAAACGTGGATGTAATGTTGGAACATGCGGGTAAGGAGTCAGTCCTCCAAAACACTTTTGAGCGGTGACGGAAAATGTCACAATCTCTCATCCACAAACCTGACCAGCAGAACTTTCTAAATGAACAAATTAATTATTTCTATTGTTTTATTCTGATGCAGACTCCATTGTAAAATTTACTATTAATATGGAATTTGCAGTTTGAAAATCCTAAAAATGAGCTTTAAGCTAAAATAGTCTAAGATTTGCTAATAATTACGTTAACTGGGAAGAAGTATCACCTACCCAAATGTCCTTTCACTCGGTCTATCATGAATCTGATTATTATCGTCAGCTTTGCAAAGAAATGTTTTATATCATTTCTCCATTCCATTATTATGCTGTTACTCTTGAATGTCCATTCAATAATGTCCTACATTCTAGATTCTACATTGCTATACTATCTACATGAACATTAGAGTTAAGGCACTATGACTGAAGTGTTTGATCTCTTGGCATATGCATGCACTATAATGGACATATTATAGGTAAACCCCTACAAACAGACACATATACTTTTGGTTAGCCAAGCACCATGAACTATGCTACTCACATGATTACCATTAAGTTACTCGTATTACTTGCCAAGACGTTTCTACTACTGTTAGTTGCCAAGCTGTATAGTAGTAGTATAAGTTTGGGCTTTTGTCTCCCAACGTGCACTAAGATTTGAAGAGTGGTAGGCACATCGTAGCCTTAGATCTTGATTCTCTTAGGGGTGGTACGTTTAAGACCCGTTATAAAATTGAAGTAGGAATTTAAGTCTAAATGTTGTGGTTAATCTTAGCAAAATTCCTTGAAAGAAGACGGGGCATCCCTTCTTTTAGTTTTTGTGGATTCACATTCTCCTATCTACTGCCCCCTCATCATAGCTTCTGCCCCCCCTCCGTTGGGGCTCTGCCTCCCCATCGTCGGTGCTGCCCCCCACCCTCTGGGTCTTGCCCTCTCAT
>JAOQGN010243752.1:0-10460 GCA_027564295.1 Himantozoum antarcticum | reverse complement strand
TGTTAACATTTTGAAGAATCTAGGCTCAATGCCAGGAAAGCCATAAAACCCATTATCTAATTAATCACCCACCCGTATCTTCAACCCCAAACCTTGCTAAGAACTAGAGGCTACACAAAATCTACAGTACTGCACCTAACGGGTCAGTGTAGAGGTACGGGCTAATGATATACTGGTGTACTGGCTGCCAAGATTGTGAACCTCACCTTACATTACAAGGTTCATCACTGAGAGCTTGATGCTCTACTAGTAACAAAGCTAGTAAGCACTTTCTAACTCATCATCAGGAGTGAAAATAATTCTGTCCATCAGTTGGTCAATCAAACTGAGCCTTGACATAAATAATAGCCTCCACTTCACTTTTGGGGAGTGAGGATGAAAAAATACTACCAATAAACTGGCGATACAGCTTGCTGACATTACAGGTTCATTGTTCTCACCAATTCCTAGTCGATTTATCGACGCATATGTGATGCCCGATGTTGTCTTTGACGGCTTTAGCAGCTTTAGGTCATCCACTCTTATGGGTGAATATAGCACCTGATCTCTGACAGAGCTCTGAGATCGACCAAAAATATACAGATGCGGCTTTTCTACATGGCTTTCTATGCTGCAATAAAAATTGCATAATGGTAATTAATTCTAGAGCAGACAGTGAAAAACGTAATATCCTTCGTTTGTCAAAATATGTGGGCTATAATGTGATGATTCAACACTGCCATAGGCTACCATTATTGGTTTGTCATTGGATAAATCAGATTCATATGGACTAGCACATCGTATCCTGGAGGATGTTGTGAACCAACACTTACTTTGCCCTGCCACTATCTCATCACACTAGACAGACAAGAACGTGTTCTCGCTGGCAAGCCGCTTGTCTGTTTCCATGGATTGATGTTTGGCAATTTTTATCTTGCCTATAGCAAGCCAGTGTATAAACCCACTGGTCAACATAGAATTCATACAAAACCATCAAAATGGTCAACGCCTTACATCAACTCTATGGGGAAAGTACATTGTATTAACTTAAGAAAGCGTTATCGACAATATAAACATAATAGTATAATGTGAAATATTGATGTAATTCTTACTTGATATATTCTGCAGGTGTCTTATATACCAGTGGATCATACACAAATGAGATGAGCACCAAGAAATAGCTATGGGCAGCAACAGTAGAGTGATCATGCCACACTGTAAAGAGTCGTCTTGTGATCTGCTCGTTGAGATCTTGAATGGTTTGAGCATGGACAGTGACTCCTACAAATATTATGAGTTGTATTGTAATTGCAACTGGTTGGTAATTAAGATTAACATGATATGGTATATGATATCGTTTATTATATTCTGCCACAGTGACATTCAAATAAAATTATAACCTGATTCCATTTGGAATAGATTCTAGCTACAATAATTGTAGCATAAATATTTACCTTGCGATTGCAGCTCTTCCAAAGCAGTGTCCAGGCAGTAGTCTTCTCTATATGTTTCTCTCAACATCCCAGCCATCTCCTGCTCTGATAGCGTTTTGTTCATGATAGTCTGGAGAGAAAATGCCCTTCCATATATCATTACCTCTTTGGTTAATGTTAGTCCATCAATTCCAATCGAACGGTAGTTCAAAGTGATTGGAACAATTGGTGTACCTATATCGATCGTTCCATCGGTAATTTGTTTCTTTACAACATCTTTCAGCTGCATATCGTTGGGAAAGAGCATCGGCAACGAGAACTCTATTCCATCAACAGTAAATCGTTTCAGCTTCCTCCGTTTTCTTGAAGCTACAGGCTTGTCCTCGAGAAATGCTTCTGCCACAGCAAATGCCTTGAGAACTTGCCCTGCATTGAGAGCCAGTTTCCCATCTCTTTGAGTCACGGGATAGCAGTTACTCAATGCAGTCCATGTGATCTTCTCAGTGGAGTTTGCAAAGTGGTTTCTTACCGCTTCACGATCGAATGTAAAGTTATCGGGTTTAATACGATACCGTTTCTTACTGGTTGCAGTAGTGGTTGCAGCAATAGTTGCTTCATCGCTGTTCAAACTAATATCCCTTCGGATATTTGCCATTGTTCTGTAGCTGATGTTATGAGCCAGCACTGTATTACTCGTGCTTTCCACAATCGAATCTTTTATGGCTGATAGCACCTTACTGACAGTGTCCTTTTTGTCATCTCTAACATCAGCTTGCATGATTGCACCTCGGAATGAAGTGCCATATTTCTTTTCGAAAGTAGGCTCAATCTTGCGTAACAAGGACATTGCACAGTTCTTAGCAGTCATACAGGTATTAAGTATGTTGGAGGACAAGTCGGTATCTATTTTTGGAATATTTTTCTGTAGCAGTCGATGAATCTGTTTGTGTTCCTTGCTTTGGCAAGCAATACAGTTTTTGAATGTATGTGTCTGTCTCTCTTCGAAAGAAATGTCAAACCATTTATCAAATGAGAAATGGGTCAGAAATTCCTTCTTCCCATCCAATGTGTTGTAGTAGGAGTTACTAAAAATAACAACACTTCGTTAGGCTTATCACTAGATTTTAGTTGAAGGGCAAGTTGATTGCTAGCTAGACAGTGAAACTTTAGTGCACAAAAGGTAAGGTTTCAAATGTTATCAATGTCAACATGTAGTAGGCTAGCACGAGTATGTTATCTCATGCCATGGCCACAAGTATACTTGTGGGAATAGTTGAGTAAGTAATTCTCAATAGACCTGCCAATGCAATGATTTATCTGACTGACTGAGACAAAGTGCAACTCACTCACCTGTTGTTCAATAGTCTGCTTTGAGCTCTTCGTGCCCTCCGATATACTGCATGATCGACCCCTTCATGCATTGATGGCGTCCGCTGTACCATCCCAAGGTACTCATCATAATTATCGGAATTTTTGTACAATATTACATGTGCAAATCCACATAGTGGATTAATTTTGCCTACCATTGTATTTATCTATGTGCTTACTGGTTGCTGCCTACACCCACACTAAACTAGTGTGTATTTTGGAGGGAAACACTTTCACTTTCCCTCTCTTTTTGTAAATTGGTGATCTAATTGGCTTGAGCTGGCACAGTGATTATGTAGTCGTATTATTGCCCATTATTGCAGAGTTGGACATTATAATTATACATGTGAGTCAGCTAGGTTAGAAAGTAATAAGCAGCAATATAATATTGGTTTTCCACACATTAGTCTGTCAGCAAGCAATATTGGGCAACACAACATACAACACAATCCCTTGAGATGAGTCTTGAAAACTCCAGCTGAGACTCAACAGGTAGCATTGAAGCCGATATTTGGTGGTCAATGAGGGAATAGTTGCGATTATATACCTTATCAAATATCTCTTATGAACTTATTACATTGCTAAATTTTGGTAATGCAGATAGAACTCACTATCTGTGAACTTTGTTCCGAAACGACTGAGCCAGTGGCTAACCAACAATGCTATCCCAACTAAGCACACTGTATGGCTGGTACTTTATATTACTAGCATTTGAGCCGAGTTAATAATATCACTATTGCTATATATTGTTATATGCGCAACTGTAGACAGAATTGCATTGAACACCACACATGCCACGTGCCATGAGTTAAATTGTAATATGTGACATGTAATATGTTTAATTTTAATCTTTTGCACTACTTTAGAATAGCAATAATTACAAGCCTTACAGTACAACACGCATTCCACACATTCATCAATGTTTTTGGATGTACAAGTACCCACAGAAAGAAAGACAGTGAATTATTATTTGTTATTATTTATTATAGTCTATATCAAACAGACAAAATGCCAATGTTTCCTTAAATCAGTTAGAGGCAAGAATGTATTACTAAATAATACATATATTTGGATTGGATGTAGTTGTTAGAATAATGACAATCTTTGCCACATCATTTTCCTTCAGCAGGCCAACCGCCAACTTTGAATCAAGTAACGCTAATTGATGAGCGCAGTGTACTGGGATCCAGGTAATAGCTTATACATGGGCTTTGTTGTGTTTTTTAGTAACAATGCACAGTGATTGCATGGGACTTTAGCATCCTTCAGAGCCAAATTCTGTGTCGGTCTAGCTTAAATGACGGAAATATCAATACTCAGTATGTTGAGCAAAACCTGCTGTCCGCAATGAAGTCAGAATAATTATTATGGTTCTAAATGCGTGCTGACAGTTATCTTGCATTCAAAATACCACTAACATTGCAGCCAAGGGGTTTGCAGTCATAAATGAATGGGGCCACTGATTATGGGAGCTTTTTAGGGCGACATATGTCATATAGCCAAGTCAAATCCATCTGGTTAAAAAGGAATTGAAATCGGCAAGCATAGCACAGTTAAATGAATATTTAATATCATAATTGCACGGTTTTATGGGACATTTTTTATAATATAATTGTTTTATGGCATTAGATTGGCGGATTCTAGCCATAATTTGAGCAATGTCTCTCATACCCTTAGCCTGGCATGATGTGCTTATATTTAAAATGAGACACAGAGAGGAGATAACTCCAAATTTTGTAAGGTAAGTGTGTTATGTGTATCTCCTCTCAGAAGCTATCAGACACAAATTCATACTTACCCTGACTGTTGACTTCCAGACTCAGAGACTACCTAAGAGTGTTCAATCAAAGATTTGTGGGAGATTTTGCACGTCGAACCTGTATCTCAAAGAGATATTTCAGACGGTGGACTTTCGCACATCGGTGTCTAGACAAACTGTTGTATGCGCCCTACAACTGGTACCGCCGGAGCAGCCCTGTAGTTGGTTTACGATGCGCAACAGATTTGAATGACGGTGAATTATGTATGTCCAGCAATATCAACATTAAGAGAGCCGTCTTCGTTCTCCCCACCGTGTAAAGTATGACTGAACACTTTGAAACTCAAATGTGAAGTATACTAGCTCTGTGTATACGTTCTGATAGAGATGAGAGGTTCTCTGTATATCTACAGACTACCCACAAAGATAGCTGTACAAGATTAGTTAAATAGTTGACTTCAACAAAACAGCTAGATAAACTTTGGACAGGTCTGGAAGTAAAGAGAACAGACCACCCCAAAGATAGATGTAAAAGTTTAGTTAAAAAACAGACTTCAACAAAACAGCTAGATAAACTTTAGACAGGTCTGGAAGTAGAGAGAGAGAGAGAGAGCGCTATATGAGTTGATGCTGGTTGATGTTTTGCTCTATCTTTTATCTCTCTTCAGACAATTCAACTCTATAATACTTAGTATGTCTGATAACCAGTCTGGATGTGATGTCGAGTGTTTCAACACCTGGTGTGAGACTAGGTTTACAGGACACTGTAGTCATAACTTATTTATGTGCTATGAGTGTCTCTACATAGGAGACAAACAGAATCTGAACTGTGATGGTCATAGCAACACCCAGTCTAAGAGAGCAGCACTCTCGCAGAGGAAAGTGATAGCCGAGGCTATAGAGAGTGCTGTTAACAGCTACACTGGGAAAGTAGACGACAGTACGTCGAATATGTGTCTATTGGACAGACTGTTGTATGGTTAGAAGTGTGATTGAACGACTGTTTCTAAAGAAAAGTTACCACTCGTTTTGGCTGAAATTTTGTACTTGTCTTCAGGGTGATGGCTGGGTGCATACCAGATAAAAAAGTTGGACCACGCATGCGCAGTTCAATGTCGACTCACTCAGCTCCACTAATGTCCATAAGACAGTCATCATACACACACACACAACCCTCTTTTGAACGACTGTTTCTAGAGAGAAGTTACCACTCGTTTCAGCTGAAATTTTGCACATGTCTTCAGGGTGATGGGTGGATGTATACTAGCTAGAAAAGTTGGACCACGCATGCGCAGTTCAATGTCGACTCACTCAGCTCCACTAATGTCCATAAGACAGGCAATGCATACACACACACACAACCTTCTTTTGAACGACTGTTTCTAAAGAGAAGTTACCACTCGTTTTGGCTGAAATTTTGTACATGTCTTCAGGGTGATTGGTGGGAGCATACCAGCTAAAAAAATTGGACCACGCATGCGCAGTTCAATGTCGACTCACTCAGCTCCACTAATGACTACTGGACAGACTGTTGGAAGCTCATTACACAAAATTCCAGTTCTAGAGAGAAGTTACTGCTTGTTTTGACTGAAACTTTCTGCATGTCTTCAGGGTCGAGGGTGGGTGTCTACCAGATAAAAAATTTGGGCTGCGCATGCGTGGTTCAATGTCGACTCACTCAGCTCCACTAATGACTGTTGTTCAGACATTATACAATTTTCTAGTTGTAAAGCTTTGTATATGACTTCAGGCTGATGGGTGGTTGCCTACCAGTACAAAATCTTGCTTTGTATACATCTCATCACTGTCTTGCAGAAACCCACCAAGACCCTACGTGGAAGAGATGGAGGCAGAAGAAGAGCTGATGTCGATGATGATGTTGAGACCGTGTGGAGTAGAGACAAGTGATAGAGAGCAGATCACCCCCACCACCACCACCAACACCATCACCACCACCACCACCACCACCACCACCGCTGTATACCCGTCAAGTTATGTGGTGCGTCCACATGACTTCATAGAAACTTCTGAAGAGGAAGAAGAAGAAGAAGAGGTGACCTGTAGACACTACCATCAACTGGTAGAAGCGTCGGCGACGTGTTGCTGCTCAGACAGATTCACGTAGGGTGAAATTTTCATTTTCGCAAAAAAATTAATTTTCGCGAAAATTTTAATTTTCGCAAATTTTAATTTTCGCAAAATTTGGTTGAGTAGCAAACACTTCACGCAACACAACTCAAACACCATTATCAGATACTCGCTGAAACTGTTCAGTTCGCTTTGGATCTCTCCCCCTCTTTCTATCAAAGTCATACATTGAGATGTCTTCATCAGCTGCGACAGTGTCTGTGAATTCGTGAAGGCAACGCAGAACAGATGTCTTATTAAGAGACTTGTTTATGTTTAATCTGTATCATGTATTTTTTCTTATGTACATATATATAATATAAATGATGACGCAATGTACACTCTGTGTTCTCGTGTATTTAATCCATATTATATATTTCTCCTATATCATACTCAATACATACAAGTACACGTTATATATTTCTCCTAAGTACTCTTCTATATCGCGTATCCAGAGATTCAAATCACAGTGTTTTCTTTTAATGTCTGTATATTACGCTCGATACGTACACTCTTCCCCTCCAAGCATTCCCTTTATTCACAGACTCCAACACGCATGCGCAACATTAGCCCAGATGATGGTGATGATAATAGTATCATCCGAACATTTCCAAAGCAATCTACAAAGACAGTCAGACGCATCGAGTGGCGAAAGACCCCCAATGATGATGCAATGTACACTCAATACGTATAAAGCGCTATAGGATGCCCGCAGTAGGATGCTCGTGTCATAGGGTGCCATAAGATGCTATAAGATGATATAATATGCTATAAGATGCTATAAGATGCTATAAGATGGTACGGAGTGGTGCGTGGAAAGAAAAATGAAATTTATTTTTTTTCAAAATTTTCAAAAATTTGGAAATTCGTATAAAAACCATCTAGAAAATTTGTCTCCGTCCGCGCATGCGCAGCCCAGCGGCCAGACCACCTCCCCACGCGTAGCAGCACCGTCTCCCCAGATGAGCCAGCACCGTCTCCCCAGCCCCTGTCACTCGTAGTAGCCAACAGCCAACGCCGCGTCAAACCTACCGTACAACAGCGGCCAGAAACGCTTCCCGATACTTTCGCGCTCACAGCCAAAGCCGCGCATGCGCGGGACCCAACTCGCGCATGCCCAGACGCGCAATCCTCTCAGCATCACTCTCGCGCGTGCGCCGACATCGTAGCTCTACGCGTTCTCAGACTAGGGGTCAATGAGTACAGCTCTTGATCAACCGTCTCTTCTACTACTCAAACAGTGCACCCGATATCGAGTACAACTTAGCCCGAGATTCTCGCGCATGCGCACGCGCATGCGCAATAACCAAACTAGGTTCTCAGGCTATAATGTACCCAGAATCAAAACCTTAGTACATCGCTTGTATCAACCGTCTCTCCTATTACTACTGTTATGGCGGATTTTAACTTGGCGGATTTAAAAGTTAGGAAAATCTACAAGTTTTGGACCAACATTGATCAACTGGCAAAATTAGCGAACATTAAACCCAGAGAATACTTCACTTGTATAAGCTAACACTCCTACTGGAAATGAAGTAATTATTGTGTTGGATCGGGTGTGATGATATTGGGCGGATTTAACTTTTTTTAATACCGGAAAACCCAATTTGTTTTCTAAAAAATAGTATAAATCAGCAATCAACACGGTCACATAAAACTGTTATAAAATGTGGATGCAGAAGGTGCTTAACAAACACGCTTGCTGTATGCAGCTTATTTATCCAACAAAGTTAGTCCTGCTAATATTTTTGGGCACGTTGACCCGGTTCATCGCTGGTCAAGTGCATGGTTTCAATCATGGCAGGATAGCAGCATCAATCAATCTAGTGGCATTGGAATTATGCTGCACTGGAAACTGCCATCATCAATATTGGCTACAATTGGGCAAAGTCGGTCTTCCAATGCGGGCGAGTGATACAATTCCCTAATGTCTGGGACTGTTAGATACAGAAAAATAGTAATTGTGGGTAAAAAGGGCCAGCATGGCCATAATGGAAAACTCGTCTGCTGTTATGCTGCTGGTCTCTGTTCGTGTTCGCCAACTGTGAATTAATAAGATAGCTTGAACCATCCAACAAATCCCAAATAGCCAACAAATTATCCATTTTAAATGTTGCCACCGATAAATGTAGATATAGATAGAGGTATAATTAATCGGTTCCGGTATAAATTTGACTTTTGTAAACAATTTTTATTCTACATGGTTGATAGCTTGATGCGCTGTAAATATATTATAAAAGCCAGTGCCACTAGATTTGAGTAATTAAATATTTGGCAACATTGATCTTGTTTTGAGATTAACCTCGTGGAATGTACTATTTAAAAATACCAAGGTTAATCGGCTTGTCAATGTTGGTAGTCTTTTTTAGGTTTTGTTCATTAAAACTTGAAATTCAATACTGTCAGAGAGTCGAATAGTTATTTAGTGGCGAGCTAGTGAGCTGTCCCATATCTATGAGCGACAGCAAGCCGGTGGGTGCCAATATATTTGACTAGCTATCTTGTAGTTAGAAGAGCTATTTTCTTAGGCTTTGCTCTTATATTCAGCTGGACTAACATGAAAAGCAAACAGGGGTCTGGATGCTCAATCAAAAATCTTCATAGAACTGTTTAGTGCATTCATCACATACCTTTTGTTGTGAAACAATGTTGTTACATAACACTAGTCCTGTGGGTCAGTCTCAGCATACACATTATTATAGCTACATTATTGGTCACTACTTGTGATCAGTGTTGGTGTTCTAAACCCAAAATCTGCTGGAGCAATCAAATCAAGAACAGACTACTGTAGGAAATGTTTCACTGGAGTTATTTGTTGGTGACTTGATGAAGAAAGGCCAAATTCAGCTTGGGGCAATGTCAATTAAATTGGCGTTTAGTGATGATGTTGATAGGTAATTTGTTAATTCAAGGCTGGTCAGTTTACTATTTACTGAAATAGTTCTTACTTGGTACAAACAAATATTTCTTACTGTAGTACCCATCACAATAGGCAACACAAGGACTATGAAGAGTTAGGTTTCGGCCAAGTTAAATTTGGCAGATTGTAAATATTTGTGAAATCGTCAGTCAATTGTTACCTTGATGAAGAAATGAAAATTAGCACATTGGTCACTAGATCACTGTCGTATAAAAAACTATCACATTTGGTGCTTCGCTCCCATCACGGCTAAGCTAATACATAATATTTAATGGCTCAGCTGGTCGGCGGGTGTTTTTGATACAATGTATCTGTTTGGCTTTGACATTTCAGTTGTAAGTGACCTAGAGCATTGCCAAATATAGTATTTGGAAGCCCGAGACCTGTAGAACAGATGGGACACCAGTGCCAAGCTTGAAATAACTTCGGATATCCTGTAAATAGTCCACCGATTTATTGGCCAATAAGTTTATTACAAGTATGTTGATGTTAAGTTTAGATTGGCGCCTTCAAACTGGTGGATCGGTTTTATTTCAAAGCACTGGACCATAGGTTTTGTAGTTTCCCACTATTATCATTCCACATAAAATCGTGTGAGTGGAAGCTTTACCAACACGCTTCAACATCAACAATAAGCTTCTGATTGACCCAATATACCCAATATGTAATGTAAATCACCATGATGTTCCAGGTATGTGCAACTTTGTTCATTTGTTTGTAGAATTCTACACTCTACACACATACTATTTTACATACAATTATCACCTTTGCTCCCATATACCTTTTTTCATCTGCTGGTTTTTTTTTTTTGCCTGTTTGCTTATTCTTGCTGCTCTACATATTTAAAAGTCTATCTGCATGAAAAACATGTCTC
>JAOQGN010243641.1:0-10461 GCA_027564295.1 Himantozoum antarcticum | reverse complement strand
TGATGAAGTACTCGTCGGGGTATAAGGCGCACCCCCTTATAAGGCGCGCGTCCCTGTGCCGCGAGAAGACGGTATTTGTATCAGAAAACTCCAGCTTTCTAGATTGTTGATCAGATTATCGGTTGTCTTCTTATTAATTTCAGTAGCTGAGCTCAGTAGGACAGTAACTGGTACAATGTTGGATGCTATTCTCTAATTTCAGATTGAAAAACTGAAGATTGCCACATATTGCCTGTACCATGCGGTGCTACATTGCGCTACCACTAGGTTTTGGCCACTACTTCAACAATTGGAACTCTGTCTGTGAATTGTATTAAACCAGTATATAAGCAAGCTAATCAATATTGTAATCAATATGTATTGCAAAAATGTATCAATATATATTCGTATATATTCCTTCCATCATCTATTGTTACTATTTACTCTCAGGTTTGGCTCAGATGTACAGCTCACAGCCTATAACTTTGATGGCTTCGGTAAAAACTTTTCTAAATCTATAAAACAGAGCCCGGATGCTTTAATACAGGTTTGTGTGGATATGTGAAACTTGTTTCTGTTAGCTCATTTAATTGTTTGAATGTTTCAGCTGTGTAAGAAGGTCCCAATTTTTGCCTACCTTGGTAGGCACATTTGTTCTCTATAAGTCACATTTGGTCTCTATAAGTCACATTTGGTCTCTATAAGTCAAACAAGCTGCCTTTTCGATAAGCAATATTATCTCTTGAATGATCCCATATTGTTAACGCAAGGACATCTACCATGTCATCATTGACCTCTTCTTGCTCACACTCTATATTCATACATATATAAATCGTAGAAATAGAAGTTGTATCCGGCTAATTATGCAGTGGCATGTTGGACCATCAGCGGATGCTAATTGAACAAGTTCACCTTGTTTACATTGATGCGCACTTGACTTGTACTGTATTACATTTATATGATTATTCTGTATAACAGGTAGCTATGCAGCTAGCATACTTTAGAGATCAGGGCCATCCATGTGCTACATATGAGAGTGCATCTACAAGGATGTTTCAGCTAGGTCGTACAGACACCATCAGATCATGTACACAGAGCTCTGTGGCCTTCTGTGAGGCCATGAAAGACGAGGCAACTGACAGGTAAACTCTCTTCATACATGTACTAGGACTACATTGCTGTATGAAGTACATGTACTAGGCCTACATTGCTGTATGTAGTACATGTACTAGGCCTACATTGCTGTATGTAGTACATGTACTAGGACTACATTGCTGTATGTAGACTCACTTCATACATGCACTAGGACTACATTGCTGTATGTAGAGCTGGGAAGTGCAAGCTCGGAGTTCTTTAACCTTGCGTTATAAGTGTTGTAATATTTGTTTCCTGGATGTTTTTCATCATTGTGTGTAGTTCAACATTTATTCATGATGACTCAAAGTGGATGCTCCTATTTTAGTAAGTTAGTGGAGAATATTGAGTGTGCTATTGCCATAAACACATATCTTTATTTAGATATAATTTCTTAGTCAAGAAAAATATGCGCCATTGATTGATTCTTGGCGGCCTCTCGGTCACCATTTCTAGTTATCATACATTTGTTTTGTGATATAGTAAAGAATCCTTCCAAACTTTTGGTTATATTTACCTGCCCGACTATATGCAAAGTATCACATGCAACAAGTTATATTGACTGAACTGGTTACTTGTAGAAATGAACATAATATGCCAGCATTTATAGTGTGACCTAATTACATGTGATTACTCGAACTCATTACTGTACTATGTTATATAGGTCAGTGCAAGCCGAGGCCTTTACTAATGCTATAGCAGCTCACAGACAATGCACAGCAGAGGCTGTATCTGGTCAAGGCATTGATAGGCATTTACTTGGTAAGTAGGTAATTAGCTCAGTTATGTTCTATTTTGGGGAACACAACACAACTGCATTCCGATGGCCACTTTAGTCTTAACAAAGGAAGTCTCATTATACTGTGAAGACTGCTACTGCAATACACAGTAGCACCGCACAATAATTGTGCATTGTATATAGTGAGGAGGTGTATTGTATTGTGAGGATTTCCACATTGCTATTATACGTTGCACGTCTCTATATTTGTCTGATATTATTTTCTACTCAAGCCAACTCTCACTCTCACCTGACATTAACAATTTAATTATCCAATTGATTTTTAATGTCATAGATCAAAATGAAATTGTCTTCAAGCAATCAGCTATTCTAAATTTCCTTTTACCAAAATATTTACGGTTCTCAACTTTACTCAAGTTTATACTTTGCTTGTATATAAGTCTAGCCATTATGCATAATTCTATGAGATCTATAATATATTATATATGTAATATCACTATGGATATTCCATAGAATTTAATTCACCATCCTAAGTATAATTTAACTTTGCACTGATTTAGCCCTTTGTTTTAGCTAACATATTATGACACACATTGCAGGCCTGAAGCTAATAGCAATTGATAATGGGATGAATGTACCTGACTTACACATGGATCCGACTTACTCCAAGGCACTACATTTCAACCTTTCTACTAGTCAGGTATGATCCATCTCTTGTCTTTCTAGCAATGTGCACCCACTAGTTCCCTTTTCCTTCCACCCCTATACATCCACTAGTGCCCCCTCCCTCCAGCCCTATGCATTCATTTTCTGTTGCTTGTTTTATGAATAATCAAGATAATAGACTATTGTTATGGGATAGTTATGTATTTTTGGTACGTGACTTCTAGCAGTTACCACCAAAGGTTACTATACAAACTACTACAGTTGGTATTGTTCAATTTCGACGAGGTGATAGATTGGAAGGCATTACCAATAGAATGGTAGATTGAAACCCAATGGTGCAGGCTAGAACAGCCGGAATTTGGAACATCTAATATTTGAAATTACCATTTAACATCTAAAATATTATGTAGGAGAGTTTAGAATCAATGAACTTATTGTATCGCCGTTAGATCAGATCAAAATGTTGCACCAGTACTATAGAGGTGTAAAAGAACTTTTGCACCATCTTCATTTTGCATTTCAGTAAAATTTCTGAAATGCTCTTGCTTAGTTCAGCCTTGAAAAAAGCTCTTGCTTAGTTCAGCCTCAAATATAACTGAAAGCTGTGCTGTTTGTAATACATGTACTTGATGTTACTGTCACTGTCATGCAGTGTAGCAGTGCAACTGGCTGGCACTTTACCGGCTGTGTAAGTTGACTCAGCAGCACAGTGTGTGGTTTGTCACCTTATATTTTTGACTAGCATTGAAAGGCAACTAGTCAATATAAATTATTATATAATGTAAAAGTATAATAAATATATTATAATTATTATTTAAAATATATGTTATGACATTTGGCTTGTTGTATATTTGTGATGATATGACTATGACTATTGCAGGTGCCATGTAAAAGTACCACCGTGCTGTGCTTTGGGCCTGTGGTACCTGATGGTTACGGGTTCTGCTATAACCCCCGACCTAATGAGATACTCTTTGTGGTGTCAGCATTCAAGAGTTGTGAGAAGACAGACTCTCAGAACCTCGCTAACAGGCTATGTGAAAGTCTAATGGACATCAAGGCTCTGTTCCCAGCTTCTGCTAAGCTATAGAGCTAGATATGAGACAGGACGTGTCTCTGCCTGTGAATAGTGACAATGTAATGCTACAGCCTCTCTAGATGTGTGCATATATGAATGATAGGCATGATATACCTAGCCTAAAAATGATAATTATCTTAGTCTGTACTGGTACCAGTAACCGCGTCTCCACGCCGGGCACTTACGTGTGTCTGGAATTCAGGTGAAGATGATTGCATGAGTTTGTTAATGTTCACCTAAATTGTTGGTCTAGTGTCAATTTTGTGCAATGTGGTTGTAACAGGTTACTGACAATGCTCATGGTATAAATTATTGCCTTGTATGTTTATCACCAACCAGCCTTTCTAGCCAGTTTCGGTAAGTGTGCTCTGCACCATGGAACAGTGACACCTGGTGGCCGACACTTAGTCAAGCGATCGGTATATCTAATACTTTTAATTGTATATTTATATTTTACACTTACACAAATCTACTCATTCTAATATTTTGCAAATTTAATTGCTATTTATATCTTCGATGATAGTAGTTGAGAGGTCTCTTGGCTAGTGGGTGCTTAATACATTATTTATCTACAGTTATCCACCGTGCTGATTTATAAAATAAAGGTTTATCGCACCACGTAATAATGTTCCTTTGTGAATGTTCATCCATCTTGTTGATACTTGTTGCTGCATCCATCTTGTAACATACCAGAGGAACGTAGTACTGAAAAGGTAAACTTTGCCAATTCACTGTGATTCTCAAGAGATATCTGCACAAATGTAGAATTGTTTGTAATAAGACAACTTTGTTATAATATGGAGATCTCAACCAACAATCTCAAATGTAACAGATACATGTACATGTAGTACTAAATAATACGCTGTCAGTTGTAGGTACTACAACCTAACATTAGACCGTGCTTACAATAATTATGTTGACAATCTGAATCTACTTTGAATTTATCCCAGGCCTATGCCACACTGGGTGCTCTCTTGCTCTTGGTTGGGTTGGTGTGTGTCCACCCCAACACCATCACCGGCCGGGGGCACATTAACTTCCAATGCATGTGGTTTGGGAAGCCAGGCTAGTCTGCAATATGCCACAGAGGCTGGATGTAACTATGCAGCAACTCCCACCACATATAGACTGACTCGACGGAAAATCGAACCACTGATCGCTCAATCACATGCACACTACTGCTAAGGGTGTAATGTATTGGTGGCAGAGTGGAATTTCAGCATCTACCCCAGTTGCTTTCTGCCTGTTTGGCAACTGAAGAACTCACTCAATTCAACAACTTGTTCTCATGGCTAGTGGATTAACTGCTTTGCCTAAATACAAAGTTATTTCGCATAAGTCTAATATCCATTAGATAATATATAGTGTTACTACAACAATAGACATTTGTTGTTATTACAACACGTAATATGAAATAGTTATATTAGATGTTAATATTGTGCTTTCCAAATTCTTACAGTATACAAAAGTATTATAATAATAACTATTCCGTCAGTAACTAGTAGTGTAATTAATTATTAATTCTCTATAACAAATAATTTCAATAAAGTGCATTTTCCATAAAGCAATGTCACAGATTGCTATTGATGCAAAATAAGGCATCTCTGAGAGTAGCTATACCCGTTCAGGGCCATTCCATCATTATGCGTACCTGCCTAACTCTCCAACGATGATAATACGAGGGAAGATAATTGCTGACCAATAAGTTAATAACTCCCAACCAATAACATACATGTTGAGAAATTTCATATAATACGATTATAAAACTGAGTGTTATATTACAATGGTAACGGTATCAAGATGAAGCCAATGCCTTTTTAATGTCTTTGATGAGCATTGACCCAATAACTATCTTCTCACAGTTCACCGTTATGTCTGCTTTACTATCTGTACTCTTCACCTTGAGCAGCACATCACATTTATTAGACAAAGTCTGAGCCGAATACAGTACTACGTTCTCTTCACTAGTAGGCACTTGACCTAGATTAGCTGTTTTAGTTATAGTAGATTGTAACTGGGTCAATTCAGTACTGGTTATATCTAATGATGCTGTGGTCTCATTCATACCTCCAAGCTTTCCTGTAATATGAAAGTTTAAATTAATAAGTAATATGTAGATTTTCCCTCATGATTATCATGATACATAGGAGTCAGCTAAATGAAGGAGTCAGCTAAATGAAGGAGTCAGCTAAATGAAGGAGTCAGCTAAATGAAGGAGTCAGCTAAATGAAAATATAAGTAAATCTCATGACAGTGAAGATATTTATATTATATATTATATATGTGATAATATATTTATATATGTTATATTACACTTATATATTTTATATTATATTACAGGGGTGCCCAAACGTTTTTCATAGAGTAGTCCAAATTTAAAATTCGCAAGTCCACTGATTTAGTGGAAATGCGATGTTTTAGTGGGCCACAGATTTCACGCAGCGTTTAGGGCTCAATAATTGTACCACATGTACCTCTCAACCACTTTTACGAACCATTTTTTCACCAATCCCACTGGTTTTGCACATTATTTAATTGTAAAAGTATCACACAAGGGCATATATTATGTGAGATTCAACCCCCTAACATTGACAAGATTATTCCGCGCAGTGGAATTTCTTTTTTGTTGGGACAAATGTGAGGGGTTGAAAAAATCTGTTAGGGGGTGGAAAAAATCTGTTAGGTTGACTTTTGATTTTTTTTGGTGGTTTTGATGTGTGTTAATAAAAATTAGACTAAAAGAATGTTGTCTTTGTTTTAGCCTCAGATGTTACCCCTGAACATTCGGAGGTGTGATATACGTCCCTGCTATCACACAATCCATCTGCAAAGTGCAATGAGGTTCAAAATGATAGCATTTTTTTGGAAATACTAGTAGTTCATTAACTAAAATTTATTATTACAAACAACAAACACTTTGAATATGAAATAGAATAGACAGGCATTGGACATGATTTAGACATGCATTTATTACATGGTTCTTTATCCTCGCGTTTGAGATTTTTGCAAGAGCAAGTAGGCCACTTAATATTGGCAAGTGGGCCAAATTTGGCTCATGGGCCACGGTTTGGGCACCCCTGCTCTACCATCTCGACGTATTAACAACATTCGTAGAGTTATTTCTTTCTATGATAACAACACCGTTGAGCGCTCACTATATAAAGCACTGAACACCAAAAAGCTGGCATTTTACGCACAGCGTGTTTTTGAAAAGGATGCATTTCGCCCGCCCTCACACCATCAAAAGCGCAATCATCCCTAAAATATGTCTGTGAACCTGTCACAAGTGCATGTGAATGCCTTCAGCAATAAGTGAAGCAACTACTTCTGTTTTGTTGGGCTCACATGATTTGAACTAGACCTGACCAACATTGAACCATGAAACCATCAAATTGAATTTTAAAAATTTCATGAAAAAACTTAAGGCCTTTTTGGTCAACAAAAAGAACACAAGTATACGGCTTTGGGTCATTTATATTATATTTATAGTTTTGAATTACTAAGTGATGTAAAATTTAGGGAAGCACACTTTAAACCAAAATTGAAACAACTTTAAAATTGAGGTCAAAGTATTCAACAATTGGATCTTTCGAATCTACATGAGTGGTCAAACATAATATTTTGTCAATAGAAACACCCAAAGTGACTTTGTTGAATGAGGGTTGTCGAGTTCTTCTATAACAGGTGTTTGGGACCAAGTTGGCTTTGATCTCCCAGCTATGTTTGATTACACATGCATTCGATTAATTCAGAGACGTGGTCTTTACACCATTTCACTGAATAGTTAAGCCCAAGCACAATCCCAAGCTCTAAGCACACTGTAGCATGGATAGCCTGCTTTAGCAGCGCATAGCTATGGCTATAGCTATGGTGGCTATAGCCATCGCTGGCATGGATGGTCAGGTGGTTATGATTATTTCACATTGCTTTGGTCCTGGATTTGGCTCTCACCTTTCCGCAAAAATTTTCCTATTAAAAATTCTTGCCAAATTTTATACCTCTAGAGTTTCTCCTTATGTTCTCATCAACTGGCAAAAATATCAGACGTCATTTGGCTTAGCTGCTGATACAGCTCAGCCAGCTAAAATAATAATACAAAACTAATACAAAATAAGTAATCAGTTACAGTATATCATAGTTACAAAAACGTAACAGACTAACAGTACTGTTACATGTGGCACGTACAGCATGTGGCAGTACTGTAACATGTGGCATGTACAGCATGTGGCAGTACTGTTACATGTGGCATGTACAGCATGTGGCAGTATATAGCATAGCATGTAGCAGTATATAGCATAGCAGGTAGCAGTATATAGCATAGCATGTAGCACAAACACTATGCATAGCAGGTAGCAGTATATAGCATAGCATGTAGCACAAACACCATGCATAGCAGGTAGCAGTATATAGCATAGCATGTAGCACAAACACCATGCATAGCAGGTAGCAGTATAGTAGAGCTGGAATGGGTAGCTCGATCCTAAAGAACCATTAAGGGTCATTATCGATTATTATTGATCGAAATCATTGGTTGACATAATTATATTATCGACCCTCGCGACCCGTAGGGAAGGGTTGCACCTTGTCCAACCCAAGTAAAACACTGTTTTGCTCACGAAGCTGGTTTTATTGCATGCATAGCAATTAACAATAGAATTCAGTTCAGAATTTTAACTGTTTGCATCAGCATGCTGTGCTATCTTCTAGATGTAAATATAAATTCTTATTACTATCTATTATAAACATTAATCAAAAATTCAAAAGGAATAATAAAGCAATAGGCTTGCTCCACGGATGCTAACAGGGGCCCGACATTCCTCGCCTGACCCGAGTTGTACCATTCTTGTGATTTCTTTGATCCGTTCCTGCACTACAGTATAACATGGCAACTTTATCTGAAATCTGTACACATGCAGTATGTCACATGGTAACATATATATCCATATTCTCGTATTATATTCACTAATGTTGATGAAATGAGTTGGTACTATTACTGGCGATCATTCAGCAACATATAGAATGAAACATTATTTTGCCTATACTATAACACGCAATATCTTTCTTTACACAATCTTTTATATACACTGGCCCCACTTAGGCTATTGTATACTTCAACTATATGCCGGTACATTATGACTGCCGGTATTATTATGCAGAGGACAGATCACGACCAGTTTCAACTGAAGAGATTACAGGAGCTCCGCCCCCTGGTACTGCTACTCCGCCCGCTACTGTTGCTACTACAGGCGGAATCGAGAAACAAGTTGACGCTGCTTCCGATCAGCTCAGCCTGGCTTCCAATCCAATGAGGAGTAGCAACCTTGCAGTGATTTATCTGCTGCCTTTTCTTGTATCACTAATGGTGAGTCGAATTATGTTGAAATAATTATTAAATATAAATGTCAGTATAATTCCTCTGTGAAAAATAATGCTGCCTATTAACTTGCAAGCATTGCATGATGCATTGAGATATTGCAATAGTTTAGCTTCGAGCTCAGAGGTAGGGGGAAATCTATTGCTGTCTCCTAGGCACTATCATGGAAGCTGCAGACTGATACTCTGGCCTTGACTACATGGGCGATAGTCGGGTGGGGGTGATGGGGCAAATGGGGCAAACAGGGCTGGAAAGGAGATCTATGTGCCTGTCACTAAGACAAGTCAGATGAGAGGGGTACATGGAACACAGAGAGGGGTACATGGAACACAGTTGATACAAGGTAGATAATATAAGACAGTTAGGTAAGGTTCAATGCATTCATTCAAAATCCCCAGAAAGCAAAAGTATTATAGGTGTTGCTTCCTTGAGTGCCAACTTTCAACAGGCAGAACTCAAATAGTACTGGTTCTTAAAATTGTAGTAAAAATTGTACATGACTCGGCCTACCAAATCTCAGATCAGTATCACTGCTGAGTCGATTATTCCGACTAGGCCAATCAGATTCGGCCGAATCGGCTATAGAGTTATCAAAACACATTATGCATGATATAAATGAATAACGCAAAGACTACTGCATTATTACCACTTCAATCACGTTAAAACTTGAAAGAAATGTGCCTGACTTGCTCACAAAGACATGTGCCTGACTTGCTCACAAAGACATGTGCCTGACTTCCTCACAAATGATATAAAAAATCTTGGTTTTATATGACAACCAAGTCAGCTAGTACGACTCGGCAAACACGTCCGGTTTGAATGACTAGAACATAATTATATTAATCATGGCAAAACATGTGAACATTAGTAATAATAGCCTGAGGCACTCAATCCATGAGTGGGAGGGGGTGGAGGCTGACAATTCTTCTGCAACATTAAGGCAGACGGCCTGTACCAGACTTCGACCAATATTTGCTATAGAACATGGTGATTTGAGTCATATTCAGACTCGTTCCATGAGCAGATCAAGTGGTGCCACTAGACTGCGCTGGCCTATGATATTGTAACAGTTGACCTCCACTTCTTGAAGTGGAGGTCAGCGGTCATGGATCCTTGGCAACTTGATTAAGAGACGGAACCGATTAGAACTCTCTTATTGGGTGGTGTTGTTAGCCGGCATATGCCGTCAGAAAACTTGTAGTTATGTAGGGGTAGTGAAGAGACAGCTAACCGTCTCTATTCTAGGATAGTATGCGGCTAATTCATAATGTCACTGTCTGCCCCAGGTCTCTGCTATGGGCCTGGGGAAGGGCGGGTGGTGAAACCATCACAATATTGCATCTAAACAGTGAAGAAGTATATTGTGTTGTTTCTTTCTGAAAACCTTGATGATGTTGTGCGGACCATTAAAAATAGTTTTTTTGCTCTACAACCTTTTTATTGTGGAAACACTCCAAAGGATGGGGTGCGACTAATACACCATTGCATGCT
>JAOQGN010243530.1:0-10461 GCA_027564295.1 Himantozoum antarcticum | reverse complement strand
AGTCAAATGAAAATGGATTCATCCCCGGTTTGTTGTTTCTATCATTTGTTCCTACGAAATTTTGATATGGGCAGACAGCTGAAAGCATTCTCTAGCCAACTAAAAGAAAAGTATGTGTCTAGAACTGTTAGAAATCGTGATATCAATATATCCGATATCGTTCAAATGGCGCATGACGTGGCGACCAGTCTTGTGTATAAGCAACCATGATGCATGATGCGTGACTCGTAGCGAACGAGTTAATTATGGCTTGTAATCATCGGGCTACTTCCTGTTAGGCGACCATATTGGGTTGGGGAGCATGTGATATCATTCTAGTTGCTACCATTGAACTCGCCATGGTTGAGAATCGAGATAACCCAAGTTTCAAAGCTATATATTAATTATGGCAAGTAATCGTCAGTCGACTCCCTGTTCGGCAGTCATATTGGATTGGGGCACATGTGACATAATTCTAGTTGCCACCATTGAATTTGCCATGCTTGAAAACCCCATAATCCATGTTTCAAAGCTGTATATCAACTATGACCAGTTTTCGTCCGTACACTTCCTATTATGGCCATATTGGGCGGGAGCATGTGACATAATTCTCATTGCGACCATCGAATCCGCCATGATTAATACACCCCCTAAACCCAAGTTTCAAAGCTATATATACATGTATATTACAGCCATTAATCGCCAGTACACTTTCTGTTGGCAACCATTGCAATTCCTGTTGAAAGACATCTTAGTCCCTCAAAAAATGAAATACCAATCAGTATCCCTGGGACTACCTCTGGTCAGCGTTTGGTGATTCTCGGGTAAGCGATTCTCCACTAAACGAGGCTCATTTGAAAGAACTGTTTCAACAGGAAGTGACGGCCATTTTGAAAAAGTGGGAATTCGATGACAAAATGTCAATAACCACCACTGGCACCACCTACAATCATACTTTGGTGAGTTTAGGTGGAACGGTTCTCGAGTGAATGAAGCTCGCTGAATATGCCGTTCTTGCCAAGAAGTGGCGGCCATCTGGAAATTTTCAAAACTTGATGATGGCCTATCAACAACCAACAATAGGACTATTGGTCACCTAACATCAAAATTTCGTGATTGTAAGTTGAGTGGTTATCTAGTTATTGGGGCACCTTTGGACAGTGCAAAGCAAATAATAACAAATAAATAAATAAGCAAGTAAGTAAGTAAGTAAATAAATAAATAAATTACTAATAATAATAATAGTAATAATAATAATAGAAATAATAGTAATAATAATAATAATAATCAAAATAGTGGGTAAAGCAGTAGTCTTTCAGCTTGAATGCGAAAAGCCTAAATAAACAAATATATACATGTAAATAATATAGGAAAAAAATAACAATCTTACAACATATATGCTGTAAGCTTAATTACTTAATCACATGGTAATCACAGTCTCATTGATCAATACCGCTACAGACAGGATTCCAGAAATTGCGACAATTAGCGTTGCAACATTACGACACTTAGCGTAGCAACCATGCTATCACTATTTGTCATTGCGACAATTATCGTTGAAGAGTTGTGACAATTAGCATTTTTGCGACAAAAACCGAGAGACTGTTACGACAAATAGGCCAGTTGCGATTTTTAGGTTTGATAAGTTGCGACAAATAGGCCAGTTGCGCCAATTAGGCCGATTGCGACAATTAGGCCAGTTGCGCCAATTAGGTCAGTTGCGACAATTAGATCAGTTGTCACAATTAGGCCAGTGTTCGATAATTACAGTGTAACAAGTTTTTAGCCAATTTTTTCTTAGGCAGACAGTCAAAAAATTGCCCAAGTCACACTCACAATGCCCAAGTTGAATTTCCAAGTTGATTTTTGGAAATGCCCAAATTGATGTTTGAAATTTACTTGTTACCAATGGGGTCATGTAACATATCATTCTATCCTTTTCACTGCAATGGAACTAATGGTACTATTAGCTTAACGAGTTAATTCCATGGTTATTAATTGATTATTAATGGTTTAATTTAACTAAATAAATATTAATTTTACATTGCAAATTCATCAATATGTTATATATAAATTCAAATTTTGAATCAATATATTTTCATTTTCATTTTAATTTACATTAAAACTATTTCACTACGGAGTTTATGTTTAGGACAAGGGAAGTTTGTTTTCAAAATTGTATATGCATCATCTGGTATCCATATTCTGAGAAAAGTATCAGAGCTAACAGCTTTGAGATAGAATGACCAATTATCACAATTCAATTTTCAATAACCATAATCCATTTATGGTTGGGTGAGGGGCGTGCAGGTGGTGAAATTTTCAAATTCGCGGATGATGTGGTAGACCCCAACGATCTCGACCCGAGGGACAATAATCTTATGATTTTTGATGATCTTGTTCTAGAACCCCAAAGCATGTGCGAAAAATATTACGTGCAGGATAGGCACAGTGGCGTGGACTGCTGGTATCTATTGCAAAACTATTTTAGATTGCCAAGGCAAACCATTAGGGAAAACGCCAACTTACTTTGTCTACTTCCACAAGACACAAAAATGTAATTCGCATATACAACGATCACGTGAGCCGTAACATGACTAAGGAAGAATTTAAGCGATTATGCGCTGATGCTTGGGAGCAACCTCACGATTTTGTAAACATCTATTTGTCCAGCGGCATACAGAAGCGGGCTGAATACTTTTCTCCTACGATAAATGGAAAGCTTACTTCAACGAGTTATCGACAACACGTCGCCTAAAAGTTTTCTAACATCACCGTGGGTGATAGCAAGATGGATTTCGTTTCTAAGTTTAACCCTCCGATTGAATTGGAGAGAGGTAAGTCCTATGAGATGGATTGGGCAATTTTGGAGGCTTTTCATTTCAGCATTCATTTCATAACATAAATGTAAATCGCTACTTTTTAAGTACTCAACCAACGGTGAAACGGATTGGGATGAGTTTAGACTACCAATAGGTTGCTACGTTATTGAAAATACTAGGGAAGCCATTCAACGTAAAACAAAATCAAGAAAAACAGTCACAACGAACAAGCCGTCACAATCGCAACAAATTCTCTAACTCTAAGCACTATCCTAAAAGTTGCTGATGTTTATTGCGTAGACTTGTCCGCGCTAGACTCTGTAGGTAAAGTCTTGGGATATGAAAAACGAGTGTATACCGGCTACAATGAGGCAGAAAAACTCATCAACATACTTAACGTAAATAGCATTCTGGTAAACGCTGACGTTATTTCTAGCACTTATGTAAACAAATCACAATCACCTACAATTTATTCGTTCTTCTCCAACGCTGACCCGGCGTAGAAAAACCTAACCATCCAATCTACCTCCCCATACATCTATGAACCATCCCGAGCATCAGAACCACCACCACTGACCAGACTGGTAAACAGCTAGACTTGAGAGGTGAGCGAATAACTATCGGATACCGTCTTTGACAAATTTAGTATATAATAAATGCAATGTCTTATATTACACAACGACTAAATGTTTCGGAAGGGCAAAAGGAACTGATCCGAAACTCTCTTCAACTCGGGGAATCTATAATTACACTACGATTCGACTATCAGGATTTGCAAAGAGGTAATGGTAACGGACTCATCGCGTTAATCAAAACACAAGTTGATCCCATAAACAAGGATCGAATGGTGTGCAGATGACTCGCTATATGTATGAGTCAAACACAGGTTAAAGGTTAGGCATGTTAGCCGGTCTCGCCGCCAAATATTTACCTACCATGTTAGGCAATCTGGCCACTGGAGCAATGTCTGGTGCCACTAACGCTGGTGTGCAAAAAGCCATAGGCAATGGATAGTACTTATAAGAGGGCGGTTGCGTTTGCCAGCTCAAAACTAATGGAAATGGGTTATATCTTGGTAACGTTAGCAGTAGGGGGTTAGAATCCTTTGGCGATGAATTGTACCTTAAAAAGGGTCACGATTCTCAACTGAAGGTAATCGACTAATAAAATAGGACCAAACAGTCCATTTACAAATATCCCAATTTTTGGACCGTTGCTGTCAAGATTTTGTAAAGTTTTGAAAGCTCGCGCAAGCTTATAAAACGTTGAACTTCGCGAAAATAATTTTGATGTACGCCCATTCTCAAATGGTATCTGCGGTAGTAACATCTTTATATTCTACGCCCCATTATAAGTATCACCAGCGTTTAATATGTGACCGACTGGAACTTCTATATAGCTTTTTGTGCGTGGGATGCGGTAAGACTCAAGCCAATCCAATTGCCCGTTGTCGTCGTTATCGTGACGGCTTTGTTTATGTTGGCACCTTCATGTTCATCGTCTAGAACCATGACCAAGAAAGGCATATGCATTTTTAACATCTTAACAGCCACTATCTCCGTAGGGAAAAAGTAGGTGGAGGTTGTGACTGTAAATTGCACGGATCTTAAGTTACCCGAATCATAATCATACTCATTCCCTGGTATGAGCTCTAATACCTAAGCTTCGCAAATCGGGGTATTTCCTATGCTAAGTCCACCATCCACTCCTGTCAAAATGCGTTTATCCAGGCCTGAGTCATCGGGAATTTTATCAATTTTTCTTGTTATAGTATCCTGTAATTCTTGAAAAGTCGTATCAGATTCTATCACATCTCCAGAATCAGTGAACTTGAGAAGTTTGTCGGATCCAGTTTGTCGGATTTGTTTGTCCAGTCGGATTAACTATATTGGATACAAATCCTGTAGTAGGTATTCCTTAGCAGTCGAGTATTGATCGTCTTCCGGGTCTATAGCCCTTGATATCTGATTATGGTTCATGTTTAGTGGTCCAGTAGTGTCGCTGGACCCATCTAGTTTAAGATGGTCTTTGGCAAGAGATCTTCCAATTTTAGGTATGTCAAGCTTTGTAGAGTCTTGTAAATTGTGTAGACTCGCCTCCCAATTTATATACAGACATTTATTATATGTAATGATAATACAACTTCATAGAAGCCCTATGAAGTGGAAATACTAAGTGTATAGTATCCACCTGTAGGTTCTGATATGTCTGCTGGTTTGCGTGATGTTCCAGTTTCGGGGGAGATTATACTTATCACCTACATCTAGTGTTTCCAATAAAGGAATTTTTATATACATGTAGCTATGCAAATCACCACGAATAGGATACATTTAGCTAAATATTTCTCCAGTGGACTTTTTCCTAAATATATGGAGATTATTATCGCGCCACTATTGTGGTGATTCCTATGCTGTAGCTCTAACTGAGGCCTACCTAAATAACCAAAGCACCGCTAAGCTCCATTTTCCAGCCCACTATTATATCTTTGGGAAAAAGTCCATTGATGAAGGTAAGTTTCTTCGATGGACTTTAAATCCCCACTTAGGTATCCGAGAACAAACCGTATATCGTCAGCATTCTCCAGTTGTTCGATTTGTTCTTGAACCCATTGTTTTAATGTATCCAATTCCAGCTGTACAGCATCTAGTTTGGTGTCTTTTTTAAACTGCCTCCAAATTTGCATACAGGCATTTATTATTACAAGGTATTCACAATATCTTGCGAATGTTTGCCTTTTGACAATCCCTTCAACACGTACAATCACAAGTGTCCGCAAAAGACTTGGGTCTCTGGCATGGACCTGCTCGAAGTTGTAATGGGTGCCCGGCTTTAAATACGGGACCATCTCTGTAGGAGGGTCCAGTCCAAAGTTATCAAAACAAAATGTTTGGTGTTTATCTTTGTACCAAGCTGTCCAGTGCATGCCACCTATGAAGTATCTAGTGCATGCCTTCCAAGTTTAAAATTCCGCACTCTTTCGCGTGAGGTTTCATTGGTAGATCGTCCCTCATAAAAACATCTCTAAAAGCTAGAATCTTTAGCTTCTCCATTACCTGCAGGTTAGACAGTGATGTGTTAGGGAGAGATAAGCCATATACTTTTATCATTGTTTATTTGGACACAAGATTTTGTATACTACCGCACATAAAATTAGGACTTTAGTAAAACGTCTATCAGAGCCGCTTCCTCCGTTATAGTTCGGTCATTTTTCTTAGTTTACTTAGTTTATACTCCAAGTATTGAACGCAATACTCGTTATTAGCCACACGTTTCTTTAGAATTTAAAAAGCCGCAAAACAAGAGCAATGACAGATTTATGGCACTCATCGCCGTGTCAGCGTATGTTGAGGTCGGTATCGGGAAATCGTTGAGTGGTTGAGCGTATTGTATCATGTGATTCATATTTATTATTCGCTCGGATGATACGTTCACAAGCCCGGGCTACCTTTTCTAACAATAACAAGAATGCAGAGACAGCGTATTAGTTAGCTTACATATCTGACATACATTGCTATACTATGTACCAACAATATTGATATTAGCCATTGGTGCGGATGACTCTTTTCTCTCACGTAACTTGATTTATCTTTAGGATATTCAGCTTGCCATAGCTCTCACTTACCCTCTTGACATCCAATTATTGAGTCTACCCCTCCCCCACCCCCACTAAAATTCACATAACTTCTGTTAGATTTGCGTTAGACTGCCATGCTAAGGTCTATTGTGAAGCCAACACGTAGGGCTCCATTTTCATAGAATACAATATGTAGAAATAATGAGTTTAAAGTTCAAATCTTTGCCTTAGAAAAATCATTTTATTTTTAGTATTTCCGGTTTTGGTTTTCGTCCTCGAGGCCCTTATAAAAGTCATGATATCTTGAGTTTGAAAACAGGTAGCACAATAATTATTTTTGCAATAGATAGAGGGGGAATTTAGACACACAAATATATCAAACAGCAATTGAAAGTAAGTTATTTTAACAGTTAAAATTTGAAGATCGCTTAAATTCTGGCTTGTAATTATTAATTATGACGAGTTTGGAGTCAAGTGTATGCATGTTTATGCATCTAAGATTGCCTGTTACACTCAGAGGTTGAGTAAAGCGCAGAATACATGTTTTCTATGAAGATTTCTTCGGCGAATCCAATGGAAAAGAGTTACATCTCTAGACCTAATGGTTCTCACACAATTTACCAATTATGAATTACAGCATACACTAACATAATAAAAAAGTAACTAAGTAATTAAATTTAGCAAATTAGCTAAGTTATTGCTGCCACGTAGTGGGCTTGGGTGCATGTTAGGAAACCACACCCAGATTTACTAGACTCAAGTTTCAGAGAGTATTCTAATAAGCTTGGTTTCAAATCTCTAGGTGCCAAAGTTTGCCTTCACCGGCTATGAATCTGAGATCATTTGTGTTTTTTTACTTACCTGGCCTACCGTCCACCCTTACCCCCCACCCCACCCAACCCATAAATAGTATCATCATATGCAGAATTGTGTTGTGAATAAAATTTTACCATATTTCAAATCTCCAGCTATGCAGCTATCTCTCAGAATATTGAAATCAAGTGAGGCATCTAAAATCTTGAAAAATAAGTGCGTACTGAAAGAGTTTTAACATTGGAATGCTAATCATTGTTTCCTTAGGAATGTAAACAAAACTATTACTGTATGGTACCCAAATCTCTGCTGATGAAATGGTAAAGTCAATCGGCAAATTCAAATTTATAAAACAATAATATCACTTGAGACATAAATTAATCGCTGACATTAAAAATAGTCACCACAAAGCAGGTAGCGTCACAAATTTGTCGGGAAAATGTGTATTTGGTGTTGTAATGGAAAACGCATGCCGTGAGTATTATGGGAACTACAGTAAGTCAAGTATTGAGAGCTTCTGAACTAAACAGCAGAACACAAATCAATCCGTGTTTAACCTAAAATGCTATGCCTTAAAATGTGATTTATTTAAGAGAAAAATATATCTATCACAACGCAAAATTCAAATTCTAAAACCAAGTTACCACACTTCAAGATGAACATAAAACTATGCATATGGATTTAAATGGCATATTCATCTGAGATCCTAATTACCAAATTCTGCTTAAACGGATTATCCAATAATATCCCCTTTAATTACTATTCTAGATTTTACTATCGCATATCTTCCTATGCAAAAATATTTGTTATATGTGGAGAGGAACATGGAATATGTTAACGTTGTTTTTACCAGCTAATTTGCGATATTTAAAATTAAGCGCTTAATTATTATATAACAAACTATGAATAGCAAGACACTGTTAAGTATATCTAACATAAGCAGTAGTAAGAAAATGTAGTGGCTAGCTTTAAAATTGTTAGATGCGTGAAGTATTTAAAGTGGGAAACTGGATATGTAGGTGGAGATAAGTCTTAATGCTTTTGATACCCCGTGGAAGGTGCTAATTCCATCTTTCAGTATTATACACTTGTCATCTTTCCAGGATAGGGCTACCTTGTTAATTGTTTCGGCATACATCACATGTTTCCGGCTCCGGAGTACTTTCACCGTTTGGTGTTGATCTTCCCGGTCCCACAAACATCTCTCATAGTCTTCGGTTGCGATCCGGTTCTCCGTCACCATGTTATTGATACCCTTACACTTTCTCTCCTCCTTTCCATTGGCGAGTTTGTACGAGTATAACTTACCCCGAAGACCTACAACTTTTACTATTTGCTGCCCGCCGGTTTCATCATTGAACACACCTACCACCTTTTTGTTTACACCAATCTCGATACCAGATAGATGGTCAGACGGATAATTACTCGTGTCAAATTGTTCGTGTATGTGAGGGGATATATTCTTGTAAAAATCATCGGTCTGCATTAAGCACATCAGGCTGTCGATGTCCATAAACAATAACTTTACCTTTTCATCAAACTTCTTTTTCATGAAATAGTAGTGAAATCGTACATCAGCGTTTTGCTAATGTCTAAAATGGACATCCCGAAGTATTCCGGTTTATTAACCAATAGTGTCGTCAAACCCATATGCACAGCTGTGAGATCTTCGTAAAAGGTCATCTGGCTTTTGTAGTTGGACTTTGCGATCAGTTTTTTCGCTGTTTCAAATCTGATACCAGCTGGATATTGACTCAATTGCGGATGTTCTCCATGGTCGTCCCAAACGCGGAATTGTTCATGAGCTTAAAATAGTCCTTTTCAAATCGGTGGTAGCCGCTGCCCTTAGCCTTGTATATTTATTGATGTAATCCTTTAGGTTGGCGTTTTCTCGCGATCTCGAGATCCATCGCGATCCCTCGGTGGACGCGATCCCTCACGTCCATCGCTATTAAACGCGATTCCTCGATGGACGTGATCCCTCGCGTCCATCGCTATTAAACGCGATCCCTCGATGGACTCTCATCAGCTTTAGACCTCGGGATAAGCATTGCTTTAGGGCTGTATAATAGTGAAGAACAAATTTTTTCTTATCCTGCAAGTTGGGGATCAGTTTTTCACATTTCTCAACAAGTTTTCTTTCAGGTGCCAGTGGATAATCGTTGTGTAAATAATGGAGATCCTCTGGATATTCCAGGTCGACTTTTAGTATACACGGAATGCTTTCCCAATCTTTCAGTTGTTTGTCAGCCATTCACTGAAAATAAATCACCGTTAACGGTTGGCTCTTCGCCCATCCATAGAGTTTGTTGGCGTCGAGATATGCGATAAAGTTTGACGACTTTTCGGGATCGTGTTGGTCTGTGTACTTGTTCTTCGCCGTGGCGTATCAGTTCCTGATCATACTTACACCACCCCGAGTACCTAATTGAAACATTAACAGCTTGTTGATATCGGTTATTGGGTCAAGCGACAGATTTGTCGTCTTCAGCATAGCGTCCCATGACAGACTGATAGCTTTAAAGTACTGAGTGGGATCTAGTCCATATTCCTTGTAGCAAACGTCTCTAAACTTTTAAAGACATCCGCTAGTTGTAAGCCATCAGCATTCATGTAGATATCGTGATAATCTCTGATCATCTTCATACCAAATGTTTCCCAGACGGTTTGAGCATAGTGGTAGTCATCCTCAGATATTCCTTTTCCTGTCAGCATTGAATGATATGCGTCCTTCGGTGGTAAACGTGTTTCGTCTAGTCTATACATGTCATTAACGTAGTCTTAGAGAAAGACCCCCTTCCTAAGCAAAAGATCTAGCCCGCGCTCCTAGGAAATGTTTCTCCAAGTGTGTAAAATGCTTTCATTGGAGGTCTGTGACTAACTTTGACAATGACAAACTTGCAGCTATCCAAAAACTGTTAGTCATGGGAAACTTTAACTACCTCGGGTTCCCCAGTCTTCTTGTTTTTACCCATGAAGGTGTCGACAAAGAGTCGCTAGGTAAATGATATGTATTTTTCCTTGTTATTAGGGATGCATGAAATACTACCCTCAGTGACACTCAATTTATTCACAAAGAGATGAGCACCATACCCGGCCAAGTTGTGGAAAAACATCGCGGAAATTTAGGGATTTTGTAATGCAAATTCCATTCGGTGTGGGCTGCACCTCGAAAATCTCCCGTTCGGTGACAACGGTCTCGAACCCTGTCTTTACCTAACTCTTCATTGCAAATATGGCACTTTTCGTCAGAGTCAAATGCTACTCTATCAC
>JAOQGN010243420.1:0-10462 GCA_027564295.1 Himantozoum antarcticum | reverse complement strand
ATATAGTGTAGCCCTTCCCATTATGTCGGTTAGAGTAAATTTTATCTGAAGAGTGTAACCCATGTTATACAAAACTAATAGTAATAACATTTTATCGGAACATAATTTCATTCTTAAATTTATCTTAACATTGCTCTGTCCACACCTTGAGCACTCTGCAGCACTCATTGCAACCTATCTATATATCTATATAGATATATATATAGATATCTATAGATCTATACATATTAAATCTATGCTTTGTACTTTATATTTTATAATAAACGTTAAACTTTATAAACGATGACTTATATCGTTAAGGCTCTTAGCCTAATACTAAGAAGGACTGCAGAGCGGCATCAACTCTCAGAGACCTCCTGAGTCCTTGCCTGTGGTCCTCAGTTCAAAGAGAACCGGTAAATGTGGGTTAGAAGCTTGCTGGAGGCTTGTTGTCAGAAGGAATAGTTCAGACTCGATCCTGCGACCTTTGGATTACAAGTCAAAGCCGAGCCAGGCCAAGTTAAATCTATATATTACTTTTAGATACTCTACTCATGTATTCATTGGCCTACACTAAATATGTTATGTTTCTTTACTTCTAGGCATGGTTTCATTTAAACTATAAATTGAATGATATGTGTAGCAATCATCACACCTCACAGAATGATAATATTTCTTTTCCTTCTGAACAGCAATCCCAGAGCAAAACAGAATCGAACAAAACACACACACTGTAATAATATTCCAATTACGGAAGTTGCCTGTGTTCCCACGTACTGAGATATTGCTGTGACTGAGAAATGTCGGTTTGTACAAAATCATCACAGAACACAGGCAACTAATATTGTGTCTGAGGATATCGACTATACCAGTTTAGTTTGGTAGGAGTGGGAGTTTCCATATTTATTACAGCGATTCCGATATCGATTCTGCAGGTATAAATAGCCATTTCTGGTTGGCCAGTTGCTTGGGTAACGGCCAATTAACGCACAAACGTTGCAGACGATGAACCTGGTCATAGAGTAGAAAATATTGCTCCAATTTAACGCATGGGAATTTGCGCCAACAAAAGAGTAAACAACTCCTGTTGTATAAAACATTGATGATGTCCATAAATGCATGTAGGCCTACGACACTGGTATGTCTGGTAATTTTCCCATGTTGCCATTCCACCGAAGTGCGAGACTGTGATTCCTTTGTCTCATTCATAAGTATTATTGATAGCAACCAATAGTGATAAAGATTTATGATCATACAATACTGATAGCAATTAGCAATCCATACAGATCAGATAAATATGATTATAAAAAATCACCTACTTCATAATTTAATTATACATCGTGTCAATAGATTATACAGCGTGTTAATTGATAAGAGTGGCGGCAGTTGGTAGCGGCTTGAACTTGTAATACAAGGGGTGGAGGTTTCAGTCCAAATGTAGCATATCTGGCAAAAATCCTTCATCAAGCCTTTAACATGTATTTGCTAGGCCTGTTCGGAGGAAGACCTAATACATAGGAGGTCCCTGAGCACATAGGGGCTAGCGGTCCTTCTCAGTATCATAGGATGTAATCATGTTGTAATTTAAATTACAACTGCAGTGAAATTACATTATCCATAAAACATAAAGTATAAACCTGCAATCTAAACAGAATGAATCTGGGGCTGTTCGAAACTGGGAAAAAACTGTTGGGGGGCAACTACTTGCCCCAACTACAAGGCCTCAACCACAGTAGGACCACAGGCAAGCTCATAGTATCAGAATTTGCAAAGTTAAGTTTTAGCAATTACGTTCAAATATTTTAGAATTTGTCCTCTTTCATCAACAAAAATCCCTTTGGAATCTGATAGTCATGAAATCACCAGCAAATAATTTAGAAATACAATAGTAGAAATACCACCATATTTGACCTCGTGCTAATCGAAAGTTTCAAAATTATGTCTCTTATCTTTGAGTATTCCGAAATTTAACATTACCTAGATGTCCTATGATTTATGGGGTAGCCAGTAATGTTGCACTGTACCATTATAAATGATTTAGTATTGAAATTTTGATAAATAATTACGTTGACCATAACTGGTGGGAACAGGCTGCTGAATGAGCTCCAACCAATGAGATTTGACAGAGCATTTACCACACTCTGGTGGAAAATTTATTACAGCATCACCATAGTAAAGTACATAATTAAGCAAAAATATAGTTACAAATATGAACTATCGCTTTAAAAGAGAAATGGGAAGCCGTACTATGCCTAGTGTACAGTAAAACATTTTGGAAGCATAGTAAATTTGCATTGACACCAAAGCAGTTTGACACCAATGCAGAGCAAATTTGCATTGACACCAATAAAATGATATATTATAATATTATTAATCCAATGTGCAAAGAAAGCTGCTTTCCTCGAAATAAACATGCTTTCCTACGAAATCTGACAACTCCTATTTTCTCAAAGTGACATCTATACATGTACTAGTGCTTCTTCTTAGTTGTATTCTCTGTCAAAGATTTCCACTAAGTGCACACATACATGTACTAATACTGCTGTTACCACATATCTTCACATCCATCCCATCATACGTGTGGAATCTGAGAGACCCTATTAGCACGGCACCAGTACAGGCAGACAACTCCCACTAATACAGGCACTGGGGTCTAGAGCATATACTCATGACAAGCTATCACATCACAAAGCCTGGTGTGTGCCGAGACATCTTACTAACATGTCACAGCTACCTTCATCCATTCTCTACTCTGCTGGTGCTGGAGTAGAACAGATCTCTGTAGCACCACACAATACAACAATGTATCAGTTGCTCTCCAACACTGAGGGCACCGTAGCCTCATTTCCTAAGCACCTTCATAAACACATCTTTCTCCACCCGTACATTGCCGTACATCCTCAGTCTAGCTTTCCCCTCCTTCTGTCTAGTAAGTAGAAGTTTCTTACGTGCCATGTCATGTCCAGATTTCTATAAATAGCACAAAACAAACTACATTGCTGTTCAAATACTCCACTAAGAGCCTAGCAGTACATAGCTTGTAGCGCAGCAAAGTCACCCCAACGCAACAAAAATACGGAAGTTAGAAATACGTAACTATTTTTACGCAAGTATTAACGGTGTGCGAACTCCAAATCTCAATTAAATATCAAAAGTCGATTTATGTGCAGTCAATTAATCAAAGCTCATAGCAAAGGGGTTATGCTATGATAACTAGACTCCACTATATTATAATTGGTAGCCCTAGAATCGTTCCCAATTTACGGTCAATGTGTGGGGGAGTGATGCAAAATAGACTAAGCACCATGTCTGATGACAATACCAGGACACACAGGGGACAATGAAGCAAGACTCTTGTCACACAACTTAATTAGTATATCAATACAATCTATAAATAGACATTACCACTTTAGCAGTGACATCTTTCCTGTAGGCTTTGACCGTTTCCCTGGCAACAACTCTTGTGTTTACAGTAGCTCTGATTGGATATTCAAACTGTTCTCTGGAGAGATTGTCCTTTAGCTTAAGACAAAGTTCTCTGCCTCTTGACTCGGCTGTAGTGGCATGTACTATATTAGTTAGCTCTTCCACTAACACATTGTTGACATACATGTCCAGCTATGAGACATGAGCATAGTATAGCATGAGATAGTAGTAGGAAAAGCTAGTATAGCATGAGATAGTAGTAGGAAAAGCTAGTATAGCATGAGATAGTAGTAGGAAAAGCTAGTAGTGTGCATGCATCATGAGATAATACACAATGATAATGATAGTGACATATACGTAATATATAATATGGTATGGCTTTAATTTGAAGGCCAACGGCAGCACAAGATCAAGGACACACATTGCTATTAGAGTCATCAGCTCAACGTTGTCTTCCTAATTAAAGTAGTCAGTCATGCAACGCGCACGTTTGTATGACGTAAAATGCCGTTCACAGGCCAATCTAACCTCCAGCTACGTGTATTCATGTGGTGAAAGTGGCTAAATCTATTCATGTTTATCGGTGGTTTTAGTGAGCGTTGTTTTTGGTGAGAGCGCAACTCCTGAAAACCCCCATTAGGCAAATTGACAATGGCGCCTTGCTGTAATTAAATGGCAACGCAGTGCTGACCACCGACAGCATGGAACTGACAACTCCGTGATGAAACTCTCCATTATTAGAAACCTTCTATTATATATTCGTATATTATACTACTGATTGGTAGGGCGGAAGCAGAGACGTATATTATGTGAAATTCAACCCCCTAACATCTACAATATGTTTTGGTTACGGGGTTGAGAAAATGTTAGGGGAGTTGAAAAATTTGTTAAGGGGTTGAAAAAATTTGCTAGGGGGTTGAAAAAAATCTGTTAGGGGTTGAATAAAGCTGTTAGCGGGTTGAACAAATCTGTTAGAGGGTTGGATTTTGATGTTCTTTGATGATTTTGATGCATTGTAATGAAAATTAGATTAAACAAATTGAAAAAAAAAGATGAACTAAAAAAGGCTTTATAAGCCTCAGATTTGACCCCTGAACATTCAGGTGTTCGGGGGTGTAATATACACCCCTGGAAGGAAGAAACTTATAAATATGAGACAAAAACATGCAGGTCATAGGTGAGATGCAAGCCCAGTTCACGACTAGTTAACTTGCATTATTGCTGCAAGTCTGGAACGGTAAGGGTGCTACCATCGCGAGCTATATATCCGACACATTCCACAATGCATCATTGGCAACTGTCATTAGAGAATCAATGAGTTGAGCGGCGCCAAGCATGTCACATCGTATAAGAATTTAACCCTAACACTTCATAATTTTTAGTATTGAGTCGATGTGCTGCCATATAATAGCTTACAAAATACACAATGGCCAAATGGTTTTGCTGGAACGTTTAGTCCTTTCCAAAGAATACTTGCGAAGTGACAACAAGGTATTTTAATTATTCAATTATAGAAGTATAATTGTAAGTGATTATATTTATTCTTCAATAATACTTCGCACCAGTTAAATATTATATAAATGCATTAAAATAAAATGGGAATTGTCCTCTCATTGAACAACTTTTCAAAGATGGAGTCACTCCAACTTGTTATATCACTTCCACATTATATAACAATATTACTGAACTTACTTTGACTAAGTTTCCAGTTTTATAGCCGCAGTCCTCATAATCAAAACTAAAATAACAGAAAACGATTAAAATATATTGCTGAGATTAAGAAATGTGGAACTTCATTACCAGCTGTTCGTATTGCATAGAGTACAGCAAATGGTGGAGATGACAAAGTACACTGTCATAACAAAATATGCTGACAGAGTAACAAAAATATTTTCGCATTTCCAGTTTTCTGTTAGAATTAATATGTAACTGTTTGCCTACCTAATTTTATACTCTCATGTTAAAACCTAGTACAACACGCAGTACAGTACAGCATAACTCAGCACCAGATAACAAGTGAATGTCACCGGAGTGTTTTGCCATGTCGGCATAGGTTAAACTCTGAACACTGAACTCAAGTGGAGTCTCAGTTAATTCTAGGCTGCAGTAAATCTCAATATGTTATTTGACATCGAGTAACAGTACATATACATAGGTAGATGCATAAAGTTAATATTTATAGAGTTACATTAAATTTGATGAAATGCACAAATTTAAAACAAAGTTAATAGAAGCTTCATCATTTTTCAATTTATTGTTAAGATGTTTTCCAAATACAATAAAAAATTATAACTCGGTAAAAATTTCATCACCCATCATCACTTATAATACTCGGACGATGTCTTATGAAACTAACCAAAATGTAAGTGTTTTATTTTTATTGTTGTTACAGAATTTATTTTTAACAATAAATTATAAAATGATGACCTACTAGCAACTACATTCTTAATTAAACCGTCAGCTCAAATAATTTTTTATACATATCGCTGTCCCCCCATTTAGACGACTATACTATTTATATGACTATACTCTATTTGACTACACATATTTGGTATATATTTTGAAATTAGCAGAGGTAATCTAGCTCTTTGTATACTTTGGGAGCCCTCTGTATACTCCCACTTATACACCCACTTTGGACACTGTCTACTAAGTCCACAGGGATGTATTACGCAACACTTCTGGAGCAGACGGAGCCTGTGATAGCATGACACTTATCCCTTTCCCCATTCGGATGGTGGGTCTATACAATATTGCAGTATAGTTGCAATACACAGGGACTCGCGGTGTTTTAGTTTTGGTCCTGATCCGAATAGACCCAACAAATACAGGTTAAAGACTTGCTGAAGGCTTTCTGGCCAGAATGCCACAACTGGGACTCTAACCTCTAACCTTTGGGTTGAAAGTGCTAGCAGCGACCAACTGAGCCATTGACATTTTGTTTTTTTATAGTATATTAATACATTTAGTGAGCTGAAAGACAAATTAATCATAAATTACATCTACCAGAAAAATATGGACTCTAATTAATATTTATATCTGACCTTCCATAGCCCGATGTGACGGATTTGAGCTCGTCAAAGAATGTAATTATAATCTCATTTAAGGGGAAGACAACTTTGAACATGATTCTAGTATCATCTATATAAGATTGCTCTTGCTGCACACCTCTGTATTTCTACAAGAGAAGATGAGGAGGTCAAGTCTTTGCATGATATCTAGTGTAGTACTCTGATCAGAATGTCCGCTGTCTGCAGCTACATATACATGCATATATCATTATATCAGTGTAAATGTACGGAGTAGGGATAGTACGGAGAGCTCATTGGGATGAGGGCATGGACCTTCACATAGGAGTGTCATTTCACTGATCTGTAAAAAAATCAACGATTGGGGTACATGCAGTGCAAAGGGCCTGTAGACAAAACTCTGAATCTGAAACATTTCCTGCACCGGTATCTCTCTCAGATGTTTCCCATACTTCTCCTCTGACCAAGGCAGACACAGAAGAGAGAAGCCCTTGATAAGTGCCAGGACCACCCAAGGTAGCGTTAACTTGTGCTGGCTGAGATGATCATCATCATGGAGAGTCTCAACAGCATTGTCTACGACGACAGAGGCTTGCCGACGATATGTGTCAATGTCTACTGTGCAGCATGCACTGAACAAACAGTTAGAGGATGTATATATATAAGTACGAGAAGCAAATCAAACGACTACACATGCAAAGAAAGGTAGGTGCCAGTGGCAACAAACAGATACATATCATCTGAATGTGTATCCTTGGTTGGTATCCATGCTGGATCCTTGGTTGGCACAGACAAAGTACAATGGGGTTGGTGTCAGGATCAATTTGACAGGGCAGGGCTGGTTCAGGACCAATTTGACAGGGCAGGGTTGGTGGCAGGACCAATTTGACAGGGCAGGGCTGGTGTCAGGACCAATTTGACAGGGCAGGGCTGGTGGCAGGACCAATTTGACAGGGCAGGGCTGGTGGCACGACCAATTTGACAGGGTCGGGCTGGTGGTTGACAGGGCAGGACAGGTGGTAATCGATGACAATGAGATTAAAATGGATAGGAGTATTCAAGTGTCCGTCTGCTTGATCAGTTGAATTTGGAATATCCGCTACACCTCCAAGACCTATTCCCACGCCCTCCACTCACACTATACTCACCATAAATAGGTTAATCATTTCTCCTATATACTCATCTGGTACTATGATAGTACCGAGCACCAAAGGCTCCAGTATCTCCACCACCATATCCATGGGAGGCAACTATAATATATAACTGCATATAGACAGATATTAAATACAAGAGAGGATGCGTCTCTAGCCTGGGCAATCAGGCCCACTGCAATTTGGAGTGATCATTCCCCCGGTCGGACAGTGGCGATATGTGGACCTGGGTAACTTGGTGTCAAGCAAGAGCCTCTATCTCGACGGAAGTTTACTCGCGGTATCTAGCCCCTGCACACAGTACCTAGCCCCTGCACACAGTATCTAGCCCCTGCACACAGCATCTAGCCCCTGCACACAGTATCTAGCCCCTGCACACAGTATCTAGCCCCTGCACACAGCATCTAGCCCCTGCACACAGCATCTAGCCCCTGCACACAGCATCTAGCCCCTGCACACAGTATCTAGCCCCTGCACACAGCATCTAGCCCCTGCACATCCATCAACATTTCAATATTACTAAAGATGTGATAAATCAAGTTCAATAGTATTAGAATTTTTTTTGTTTTTTTTCATGTACTTGTTGAGAAAGGAAAATAAAAGTAAATCTATACTAAAAAAATAACTATGCAGTTTGCAATCTTTGTGGCAATCACACACTAACAATGATATGTTTCCTATTGTATACTAAATACGTTGTACTAGTAAGCGTCTGACACCCGACGTCATTGCAATAAAATATGGTGACGCCTTAGAAGGATTTCATATACAATTTTTAATGTTTATCCTGTTGCAATAACTAGATTATATAACAAATAAAATATTTAGAAATATATTTAATCAATTTATGATATTAGTAAAACAAATTGATCAATTAATGCCTAGTTGTCTTGAATTTTAATGTCAAATTCACTGCCGAGATAGTAGTTTGCAGTCGACAGAAGCGCGAGCAAGCTTCTGTCGAGATAGAGGCTGTTGCTTGACACCAAGTTACCCAGGCCCACCTAAGGCCACTGTCCGACCGGGGGCTGATAACTCCAAATTACAGTGGGCCTTATTGCCCAGGCTAGGTTCACTTGGTCAATCAACAGCTAAATCAAGCAGCTCAATGAGAGATCCTCTCACATTTTATGCTATTTTGTATCTCCAAAACTACAGAAATTTTTCAAAACAGTTTTCAACTATGATTGCCTATACCATCAGACGGACACATACCGAAATCATAGCTTTGCTGCATTTCAGCTATGAGATATCGGTGGTTAAAACCTTCAAAAATCATTAACATTGGACATTCAAGTTGCCTACTTGCACCAGGAGTGGCTACATTGAATAAATCAATCACGCATAAAATATAATTGACAGAAACTCAATTAGATTGGCTAATCCACTTCATCCACTTTTGGTGTCAAACTCAACTTGCTGGAACTGTCTCAATGCGATCTTATACGATTTTAGGGATTTCAAGCAGCCGTATCTCATGACTGGAATGCAGCACCGCTATGAGCTTTATTAAGCACCGGGTATGTGCCTTTCTGATGGTATGGGTAAACTATTTTGAAGAATCTCGGGTAATTCCGAAGTTCAAAATAGCCTAAAATGTGGGCAAAGTATAAGTAAACTTATGAACGACGGTTAGCTCTTACAGTTAGCTCTTACGACGGCTTAGCTCTTACGACGGCTTAAAGAAACATGGTATTTATTTAATTTGTTTCTAATTGGTTTACTTACTGTCAGCTAGTGCATTCCTCTGCACCTGGCACATAGTAGCAGCTACATTCAGCTGGGAGTCATTCCCACCATCATTCATCAGTTTCATATCAACAGCTCTGTTTAACTGTGTTCTGCCATCTCTCTCATTCTGCAGCTCTTTAATCATAACATCAATCATAGAAGCAGTATACTCATTTAGATCTTTTTTCTCGAAAGCATCTGATGCCATCTGCAAATAATAAATAGGGCAGCCATATGAAAATTTCTAGTTCTACAAACACTAATATTGGCGGCCATATGCCTCAAGACGTAAACATACGAATACTCAAAACTTGACTATTTTCTTTTCAAATTTTAGGAATGTTACAGACCTGAAGACTCTGTATGAACCTTTGCAGACTTCAAGCGCGCTATTGGCACAGTTGGCAGTGCACTTGCCATTCTGGTTTTGCAGCAATGACGCAAGTTAACTGCAAGACCAGATATATAGATATGATTATATGGGTTAGAGTCTCACATTCAACCTGGAGGATTTGGTCCGGTGGAAGGCTTTTCCTCCTTGCCAATCGAACTAATAATAATATCACATGATGTGAATGTAGGTTTCTGTCGACGAGCACCTGTTGCAATTGGATTAACACTTAAACTAATACGTCTGGCGAGCACGATATAATTAATAATATTATTATTATTACTTTTAATTTTAACAAACAAAACTTCATTTTGAAGAGTATTAGGAATTTTATACTTGACTTGGACATCAGGAACTTGGAACATGACTTAAACATTTTGTAAGAATGGAGATGTTGGCAGCTTTGCTGAATGGGATCAGTCATGTCATCTGATATTCTCCGATTCAACACTATAAAGACATTGTAAGAAATATATCGTTTGGCGAGTACTATATTGTTGATATCTAACCTGCATATTAGGGTAACAAGTAGGGTATAGTGCCGCTTTGTTGATATCTAACCTGCATATTAGACAGTACGTAGGGTATGGTGCAGTTCTGTTGATATCTAACCTGCATACTAGGGTAGGAAGTACGGTATGGTGCCATTCTGTTTGATATCTAACCTGCATATTAGACAGTACGTAGGGTATGGTGCCGTTGTGTTGATATCTAACCTGCATATTAGGGTAGGAAGTAGGGTATGGTGCCATTCT
>JAOQGN010243309.1:0-10463 GCA_027564295.1 Himantozoum antarcticum | reverse complement strand
TGCACAGAGTTATTAACCCGTGCTTGGTTTTGCGCTTTGTATTCATTCTTTTAGCAAACGGTAATATGATTTTAGAGCTGCTTATGCTGATTGCAGTTCAATGTTTATGTAATTTGATCACTTTAACTTTCACATCTGTGATTTAAGTCAGAATAAACTCTAATACTTTCTCTAAAAGATAATACCAGGTTGCATCTTGATGCCATTTAATTTAAATAAAATTTGAGTATTTTTTATTTTTCATTAACATTTGTAGCATCTCTTAGTGAACTTACCTTGAAGCCAGCTTCATTCTGTCTTTCCTTTGCTTAGGTCCCATGAGAGTTGCCATTTGCCTATTTAACTCTGTTAACAGTTCTCTCAACTCCAACAGCAGCTGTGGATTAGGGGTGATATCGTTACCATCTCCCAATCTAGGTTTACCCGAAGCAAGACTCTCTGGTATATCTTTCACATTCACCTCAAACACAGGGTCTCTGATGACCACAGACTGGTGAGGATCCTGTGGCAACAGTTGGATGTCAAATGTATGTCCCTTTGGCCCTTTGCAATGTTTCTTGTATCTCCACCAAGAACTCGCTGCTACGTCATCGGAAAAGTGCATGGATCCTTCCTCTACTGTGTCAATAGTCGTTGGGATTTCACTGTCTATCTCAATCTCACTTTCTATGGGTATATAAGACATACATTGAATGGAAATATGAAGATGTGTATGTATGATTGAAAACTCCCATATTGTCAAATTACTGTTTTAGGGTTGTGTGGTTCAATTTGGTTGGAAGTTTCACAGTCAAGTTCTCAAAGAACCGTAGATATGGGGTCAAAACTTTCTCTCGGTTCAGTAAAACAACATAAAAAGCTCTTAGACTCTTAGGCTACTATTTAGGCTCTACTTGGAAACATGTCCTACCAAACCAAAAATAACCTGTATCGGATCAGGCAAAACATTTTGACATAATTGATTTGCAGAATTATATTTTCAGTATCATCACCATTGATAGGAATGTATATAAGCTGTTACTCACCCTCACTGCTACTATTAATAGTGTCTATTATAGAAGGATACACTTCACTGTACAGCTCTATGTCCGTCTCTATCATCTCATCATTGTTGGAAGTCGTGTTTACTACCTCGCCCATGTACAGTGGTTCTGACGTGTCACTGGATGGTGATCGTCCAACCATTACGTATATATTATTATCTGCATAGTGGTGATCTAGAGGGTTGTCATCGTTCTCAACACATTCCATTAGTTCACTTGTGCATGTTGATGCATTATGTAAGTTAGAGTTTGGTAACTGGTTATTATAACTCTCTTCCAACCTTGAAGTTTTAATGAATTCATCCGTCGTGCTGCATGCCCTTTTAGCTCTATAATTATCATAGTTCGAAGCAGTATCCATTTCAGAGGTTTGAATTTCGTTGGCATCTTTTGATAGATTTTCGCAGCTTTGGGCAGTGAGAGTCTCGGTGTCTTCCTTGTTGTATGTATTGACACAACTTCGTAGGATTGATTTATTGGTGACCTGAATTAATGGTCCATTGCAAACAGTATTAAATGTGGAGCTAAAGGTACATATGTTATTCGCAACGTCACCATCAGGTTCGAGTGAAGAGTATTTACAGTTTCTAGTCGATGTTCCCATTTCAAAACATTCTGCTGATTTCCATTGTGAGTCAACACTATTCCCGGACAAATGTCTGACATGTGGTCGTTCGGACATCTGACCCGGACCAGCTGAGTTGAGACGATGGTAATGTCTTGACATTTCTTCATCTACTGACATCTGGAATATGTGGGCCTAAAGATAGAATATTTAAACAATCGAGGTATCAAAATAAATGGGTCCCTCATGATTCCAAACAATTTTAGAATATCCGTTCATCCATGTTTTAATGTTGAATATATATTTATGATTTATGCCATCTAGAAATTCAACCATAAGCTCATTAAAAAGGGGAGATTTTCAGCTTTCATTTCAGTGAGTATGGTGTCATTTAATATACTATTGAAATGCAATGTACTGCGAACTGCTGCTATTCAATTCACATAATTACCTTCACTCTTAGTGTTTCCTAAAACCCAAGCCGCTGTTATGTCCACTTGCAGATGCACTTGCTGAGATGTACAACAATAAGGAATAACACAGTCTTCTCGTACGCAGTATGATTACTGTTCATTACTCCTGTAGTCGTCAAATAATAATATTTTTTATTCCCCCCAAATCACAGACTGCTCAACACATATTGTTGAAAAATATATGGGTGGCGACAAGAACGAGAACGTCGTCAGTATTGCCTTTATAAAACTTTAATATTTTGATACTCAACTTGTTGCTTTGAATTCATGAACAGAAAGGAAGGAAACGGTTTTGCTAATTACCAACTTCCAATTATAGATCATGTGACGCATACCACCATACAACTGCTTGGGAAATCTTGGAACCTTCCCTCCACATCCAGAAGGAGGCAACTCCAATACAGTAATTTTTCCTTCTAATCTTCTCCTTCAACTATTTTTATGTAAAAATAGAGATCACACATCTCACTGGATTGACGGTATCAACAACAGTGTACAAGGAACAGTGTTTAGTTATGATAGCAATCAATATTCTGCTTAATATATGCTCATGAATGCAAGCTGCTTAATTACCTGCAAACTTTAAATAGTAAATGGTCAGATTAGCGTTTGACGCATCTGATGTAAACACAGCCTTGGTCCTATCTAGCGAAGTAATGTAATGATAATAATATTTATGATATCCTGCTCGCCAGTCATAGTATCTTAAGTGTTAATCCAACGGTAGTATGATTTCAGAGCTGTTTACGATAATTGCAGTTCAACGTTTATGTAATTCGATCACTTTGACTTTCACATCAGTGATTTAAGTCGGAATAAGCACCAGCAGCTTCTCAAGGGAAACCTAATGCACATCGCATGCTATTATTATTAGTTCAATTGGCTAGGATAAGGATCCTTTAACGGGACAAGAAACCTCCAGGTCATAAATTAGACTCAAGCTTACGTCGTTACAGTTAACTAGAGCCATTGCTGCAAGATCAGATTGGGAAGCACACTACCAACTCTGCCATTTAAATTTGTTCTAGTGTCTTAGATGAAGTCAACAGCATCAGGAAGGGTCTGCGGTAGCATAGGTATTGAGAGATTTGTTATCGCCAATATTCCTAATGATATGGGTTATTCAGTAGCCAGTGCCTTTTCTTATGACAAATCATGAGTGATGCAAGAAAAACAGCGAGCTGTCCCTGAAAATTTCATTTCACTTTTATGGCTAAAGCGAGCGATGAAACAGTAAAATAAAATCCCAGGATGGCAATGCTAAAGATATTATTAGGTATTATTGTTGTGGACAATTGGTTGAGTGATTCTTGCTGTCAATTTGGAGGTGCAGAAATACTCTAGTCATCTGCAAACAACTGAGGCAGCATTTTCATGTACAACCTGAAGTCTATTGCCACATGAAAAGATTTTAACAGAGTTCAAAATCAGACTCTATCACTAGCACATTCTGAGAGTCATTTATTTGCGAAGGCTTTAGCACTGACATCAATATATGCAGAGTGCAAGATATGATATACGTGTATATAAATACCTTACTATTAGTGAATTGAGTATGTAATATTATATTAATTAATAGTGAGTAATTAATATTAGATTAGGTAAATGGCTTAACAAAGTTATATTCTAAATATTTATTGAGATGAAATTACATAAAATATAATAACAATATGCATTCAAACTTCTCATTACTGCACCTCTATGCAACCGAAACACTCCTACAACTTGATAAGCTACAGTCCTAAACAAAGTCCCATTGTTTTAGATATAAAATATTATCCAAAAAACTGCATTTCTTGAACCGTAAATGAAAAATGAGATCATAGTAAGTGACGGCGGCTATAAACGGAAACTGCCAGCTTTATTGACAGCACATTGGTGCCATTGTACATGCTCATAGGAACTCTGCTACAGCCGCTAAGAGATTGTTACATATACATATAACTCCTTCACTTCCTCGTGAGGTTTGTGAATGTTAAGCTGTAGCTATTGTGTGTAGCTATAGCTATTGTGTGTAGCTATAGCTATTATGTGTAGCTATAGCAATTGTATGTAGCTATAGCTATTGAGTGTGCATTGTACAGTGATGACAGCTGTAAGTGAGGAAGCAATACCAGAAAACTAATTATAATGCAAATTGAGATAATTGCTAATAATAATTTTGTTTTATTGTTATGGACATTATTAGCACCTCCCACATTCCAGTCCTAGGCTAAAGGTCTATCCAGACCTTCAGATAATCTTGGCTGATCAGAGTTCCGATCCTGTGCAAACTCACCTCGGATCGTGATCGTTATATATTGTTCTATCCACACGCACCGGTCCAATAAGCAAATATGTACTGTGGAACATTGCGAAATAGGATTCGCTGTGTTCATCAGTCAACCAATTAAAGCGTGCCCATATATACGCTGTGGCATTGAAGCTGGAGCACCTGCATCGCACAAATAGATCAACCAATCAGAGTGCATATATTGTGGGCATTTCTTCCAATTTCGGGAACAAAGTCTGTAAGCTCAGAATCTTCAGATTCGATCGATTGGATCTTATTTCACCTCGGATCAGAGCTGCCTGCCATCGGAATCTGACTCGCAACTGCATTTCAGAGGGTTAACCTGAACATCTAGATACACCTTAAATCTCCTGCAAACTGAAAGATTGCATCACTGTATCACCATTGCTGAGCGGACTATGAGCGGACTTCAACACTAAATATATGCAATATATGTAGTGTATATGTATATATACCTAACATGGAGCCCGCACTGAAGCTGTTCTTACACCTCGAACTTATTATTTTACAAAGAACTTTAGAGCTTTAGTGTTTAGAGTCGACAGTTCTAAAAGTCAAAAGAAAGGTATTTTGTTGTTAAACATCTTAGTTATATTGGTGCTAGCAATCATACTTAGGTCAGGTCAGGCTATAGATCACCTGCTACAGGTAACTATGTGAAGCCGGTACAACCTTGGTCATGGTCGAACCGTCTGCACCAGTGCATCAGACACGGACTGACTACACCAGCAACCCAACTCCAGGGTTTCCCTGGTGTGAGGAGGGTGGGTGGACTCCCTGGCAGGACGAAAAGCAAGATCTGTCTCTAATGGTGGATGAACTCTCTCTTCATAGAGGAATCAACGGCCATCCACCAACAATGGAACTGGGGTCCCATTAAAGGCACTTGAGAGGTTCATTGATATCCCCTGTGGCAGCCCATGCATCTGATGTCTCTCTCATATGTACTGGCCCTGCCTTTCCTCTGATTCTGGAGGACTTCAGACGAGAGAAGCTCTTGGACTACACAAGGACCACCCAAGAGAGCTTTAACTGTCCTGGCTGAGATCATCATATCATCCCCAGACACTAAAGAGACGGCAGCAACGGATCTCCAGCATTGATGAATAGATTATCTCAACGGCATTGTCTGCCACGACTGACGCCTACCTGAACTAAGCAGACACACTATCAAAGTGTGCTATTTATTTTATACTTTATGTCATCTGTGATTTATTGCAATCTTACTCCATTTTGCAATCACCATTTTCTAATCACATTAGTGCTGAATGCAAGAGAAAGATAGATGGGTAACAGCGGAGGTAACAGGAATTCAAAGCAAATCTTAGTATTGTTTCAAAATAATTCTTATTGAATGCACGTAATCTAACTTTTAAACTGTATCAAGATGAAAGCCATCCATTATAATAAAGGTAATGTATGGTTCATCTTCCCAGTGGTAGGCTTCAGCTCCCCGGAATGATTACTGCTACTGGAAAGATAAGCTTGTAGAACAATTTTACGAACATCTTTATGGCATTGATTACAGGGGAACCTAGATGCTTATAGTGGCTTGATGTTTGATATTTTTTGTATGCTTTTTTATTGATATTTGATATTTTGTGCTTGTATTTTATAAAGGAATATTTTGTGTTTTTTTATTTAATGCAACCTCACACAATTTTATTATCACTTTGTTAGTGAAGAAAAATTAACTCTTGACTTTTGACTCTTGACTATGCTATAGACAATTACAACCTGCACTGCAACCTACAGTGTTATTATCTACTTATTATTACAGTGCTACATACTGTAGCTTATGTCATTCATGGACAATGCTAGATAAGCTACCACTACATGTTGCCACTTAAATCTAGCTATGAATGATATAATGCCCCAGTCAGTACTTGCGTTCCTGCCACTGTCATCAAATGCAAACTGATATATCTGCTGTGTTTCTATCTGATTCAATTCACCATCGTTGTATACATTTTCAAAAGGGTTTTAATCAAAAACATCTGTTATCACCCCACCAAAGACTGCTTCCTTATTATTGCCCATTATTGCTACAATATCACAAGAAGGCTACAAGCAATTGCTAAATACATTTAGCAGCAAGGCAACAACATTAGCAAGCCAAAGGTCCATTTCAATATGAATTTTTCCAAATCTGCAGTTATTGGCTAAGTACTGTCAGGTTCGGTTTTGAGAGACTGTAATGTATAATTTGTTTACTGCCACTTGTTGAAATTCTCAGTCACTTTCTCAGCGGAAACCTAAATAATTTACTATCGTCCGGTAGGCAGGTACATGCACACTTTGCCTACCAAATCGGTGAAAGACACCGACATAGCATAAAACACACTAATCATTCACAAACACCCTCGCACACTCGACTACAACAAATGAGTAGACTATGACACAATTTGAGTCCACAAGCTTGAGATTGAGAGCCGACAACTCTAGGCCAATCAGTTGTGTCGAGACAACTCTAGGCCAATCAGTTGTCTCGAGACACTCTAGGCCAATCAGTCATCAAAACTCTCATTGCACAGTTGCCATTCCTTGAGAGATTTAACCTGTTGTTTAAACCTTAGTGTGTTTCATCAATGCTGCTTGACACACAATTTACAAATTCAATAATTGTACAATTGACTTACTGTGGGTGTGGAAAACTCTGCAAATTAATTCTAACTCATTCAGCACCGCAATAGATATTTCTTTGCTTTTGTCATGCATACATTCGTTTGAATACATTTTGCATCACTAGGCATTTATACCAACTACATGTATGAATAAACAATCAATATGAAGCCCTAAAGCACAAAGAAACACTCGGGAACTCCCGGTGTGCAAGCTCGGGAACTTCTTATGTACAATGTAGTGTGTTATAACAAAGTAAAACTACTTGGAACTTCCATGATTTTAAAAATTTTGTGCTTTCCATTCCATGCATTGAAAACAATGCAATATAAATATGTTTAAGTAAGGTAACAACTTCCTTGTTACACGGAGGCATCATGCCATCATGCCATCATGCCATCATGCCATGGCTGGCATTGGCATTGGCATTGGCAGTGGCACTGGCACTGGCACTGGCACTGGCACTGGCACTGGCACTGGCACTGGCACTGGCACTGGCACTGGCAGCATTGGTTTTACACCTTTAAAATTTACTTCTTTATTCTAGAGAGTTCTTAGTGATTCTAAAATGTGATCTTAGTTATTATAAAATATCTCCGTAATGCGCAGCTGTCAGCTGACAACCCGAAACAAATTAAAATGTATTTTCATGTAATATAGTATTTTACGCCGAACTCCGTATCAGCAGTAGCTTGTGAATTTATGACGCTTACGGCAAAATAGGCTAAGATATATTAGGACGTTGAACAGCTATATTTTGCTGTAATAATTGTAAAGGTATCACTGAAATATGGAATTGTATTTATGGGTTGGTCGTTGCCGTATACACAGATGAGTCTTCTAGTGAGACGACAATCTACAACCCTATTTCCTATTTTAAATAGTTTAATTTTATACACGGTTTGTCTTTTCTAAAGTACATCCCCTATGAATTGCTATTTTCTAAACAATCTTGTGCTAAATCTATAATGCAATAGCTTTTACTACGATTGCGATGCTGAAGTACATGCGAGTCTGCATCAGGGAAGAAGTTGTCAACTCTTACTTCCATTGAAGAGAATACAACTTCTGGACAAAATTTGTCCATATTCATATGGATTATTCATACATATGAATTTTCACCCATATTCATACATCGATGCATTTAAACAATGAGCACATAATATATTAGGCATGGTGGGGCATGATAAATCTGTCTGTAGGTCTCATTGGACACGAAAATGAATTGTCTTATTTTTAGAAATTAAAATTGCAAAAATACAGGAAAATATAACCAGCATAACTCAACATGTACCGGTATTTGTAGTTGTCAAAACAATATTACTATGGGCTGGCAGTATTGTGCGGATACCCATTACCAAGCCTTTGCGACCCACTTCTAAAACAGCTTAGAAACCCATTCCAAGCTTAAATTGTGTCCACCTGACATCCACTCTTTACTTTAGGTTGTTGGTTCTAATATGTTTCCCAGTGATGAGTAGTCTTTGCTTATGGCAAGGCAAGATCACAGAATTTAAACATGGAGAAAAGAATGATATATAAATGTAAGATCTGTGAGTAGAAGTAACTCAAACTCTAGCCTAGGTTACACTCCTTCTTAGCTAAAGCTTAGCTTGCGCAGAATCGCTACGCTAGTTGCTAAGAGGCTTAGAACTTGGGCTAATGCAGGCATAATCTTGAACGATCTAGATATGGAAGTGGTTTATGGCAACACTCACTCCGGTCACCTATTCAACCATGTGATTATGGAAATAACCTGCTGTTCCTCAAGTTACTGCTTATACATGTATACGGCACAGGGATATCACGCTTCCACCCAACTTAAGCCAGAAGATGATTCCATTGTTTGGTGCCAAGAGATTATAACAGATTTGATATGTTTTTTTATAATGGTCAAAGCATGCAATAAATAATAAACACTAGATCTTCAGCAGCTGCAGGATCAAGAATGAAGCATTTATTCATCTCACTGGTTTGTTGGGTGGCTTTATGCTACAGCCAAGAACAGGGTAGGCACCTACAGTATGTTTTGCGCCACATGCAAATTGAAAGAGATAAATTATTGTGTTTTCGGATTATTTTTGTGCATCTTCTTAAACTTTCTATATATTCTGTGATACATAGTTACATGTATGTTGCTAATGTTAAGAAGATTGTATTTCACCAAATCCTCTATCTGAAATCTAGACACTAATGACATTGCTTGGAGCTGGACATTGGCAAAGACCGCAATATCTAAAGCATAATTGTCGCAGGTGCAGCAGTGAGGTGCTTTGGAATTGTACTCTCAAAAGTTTGCACCACTGATTTATATATCTTCAGCAATAACGTTGTCCATAATAATTTACATGTATAATTTTTTGTGTAGCAGTAAAATTGTATTTTGTAGTAACGCCGATGTGTGTCAAATGTCTACATCCCATTTGGAAGCAAGCTGTAAATTTGAGTAACAATTCATGTAATACTGTGTAAGTATATATTATAATGAAGACTGTCGAGGTGCAGGGCATTATAAATTACGCAATAACACATTACTAGTACTAGCATGTTAATGAGACGATTGTATTATCATTTCATTATGTAATTGTAAAGCTAAAAAACGACATTACGTAAAATGTTGTTCAAAGAAAATATCAACATGACGTAAATTAAAATGCAAGATATATTTATGAGTTACCTCGTATCAAATTTGCAAACGTCTTTGCATGGCAACAACATCCTTGGGGGCATTCTACTCACATAGCATGTCCATGGACGGCAAGAAAATGTTATACAATAACAGACTTACAATAAAAACTAACCTGTTTCCAGGAACACATGCTGTGCGCTAAGGAATATACATAGTGATTAGAATAATTCTTCAGAATAGAGAGAATGTACTTGTGTCAATGGTTCACAACAATTAATTTTTTCAACACAGTTCAACCTTGAAAATCGTACATTAAACTGATAACATGTGACACATCATGTCTTGGCAAATGTCAGCTATTCCGAAAAGCTGAGAAAAAGCTTTATGCTATTGGTCTAATAAGATATTGATATTAGGTTTAATGATGGAAACCACAACTAGCGCTATTCAGCTGCAAGCAGTAACGGATGCAAGGAGCAACATATAATAGACCATTTCAACTAGTAAAATGAGAACATTTTCCATAGCGTTCAACCCGTTCATTATCGTGAGTAATTTGGCTAACAATCTTTATTGCTAAATAACGCAAATGCAGCACATTAAAATCATTGTCTGTACCGTTACGGAACGTAAATCAAAGGCAGTCATTTCCTATGTGACACAACATAATACATGTATATAATTTAGGATCATACATATTATTGTTATCTATATTCTAGTTATTACGATTAAATATGTCTAGTCTAGCCCTGCCCCCAGGGCCCGAGGGGGGGGGGGGGTGGGCGGGGTAAGAAGGGGGGGGGGGTGGCGACTTTCTTACCCACCCCCGGCCTCTCCC
>JAOQGN010243198.1:0-10466 GCA_027564295.1 Himantozoum antarcticum | reverse complement strand
TAAATTTTGTGAAATTGAATTGTACCGTCAAACTTGGTAACTTTGACTGGCAGGAAAACTTAGACCACAACTTTTTTACATGTATGTAGCCGGGTTGCACACTAAGCAGTAGGCACCAGCATGTAGATGTATTATATCAAAAGAGCAAATTAGGAAATAAGTTCCAAATCGGAACTAATTAGAAGTAGGAAACATTTCATCGCATGCTGAGTACTGAATACTAAACAAAATATGCTTATGATTTCTGCTCTGCTCAAAATATGTTAATACATGGAATTCTCAGATTTTTACCTTAAAATTTCTATACCTGCAGACCTGTCAGATTCCCCACGAAAACAGTCACAGTCGTCGTGTTACAACTTACCCAAGCAGCAGAGTACAGACCATCACTCTAACTTTTGTATAGCAGGGAGACAGTGCACTTCTACATTATAAAGCTTGGAAGACCAGCAGACCAACACTCACAGTAGGTGCAGGTTGTAGGTTGTAGAACTTAATGGAGTCAAAGAACATTGCCACTACTCAGTAATGTGTAACTTTAGTGGCGCAATGGTTGTACACTACACCTTACCTGGATCGCAGAACACGGTCCGCAATAATTTCATCTCGTCCACAAAACTGGTAATATTATATATAGCGAGTTGAGTTGGCGTTTCAATGGAGGTTCTTCCTATTGTACAATGTTCTGACTTCTTCAAAGCCCTTTAAGGATAAATATAACCATGTAAGGCTTGCAATAGCTCGCTGCATTGGGGACAAACTAATCACTCAAATTATTTTAATTAGATGATCATATAAATATCTTGCAATACTTTCATAACATCTATCTTCAGCAGTAATGCGCATTTATACATAGCTATATGTACGTGCATATGTACGTACATAATTTATGTTATAATGTTGTACACACACGTTAGTACATGTGTGTATAACATTACAAATGTAATGCATGCAAGTGTTGTATCATGGTATTTACAGCAATCCGATTTACACCAATTTGCAAAATTGTTGCAATTAAGCTAATTTTAATAATAAGCTGATATATCTATTTCCACGACAGGTAGAATGTCGTCACTCTTCATCACTTCAAAGCAACGATTATTTATAATCTTGCGTCCTGTTTAGCCACTGCTCAGCCCCTGCTCAGCCTCTGCTCAGTGTACCCATAAAATGATAAAACTATGGATCTGCCCATATGCTACTTCTGCTATGCAATACGATATTCAATACAGCTATTACGATACGTTTCAATGCATGTACATGGATTTCTTGGTCCGTGGAAATAGATTAGACACCAGTTCCTACCAACCTAATATTGACTTGATAATACATAAATATTTATCAGTTTCAACGGCAAATCTCCACATCTAACCCATCATCACATTTCTATTACTGATTTTCCAATTTCCACAATAATAATTGATGGAAGGAAACAAAAACTGTCAGATATTGTGGAAGGTAACTTTTCAACCTCCATGGTTCGCTTACCTACAAATGCATTGCTTACCCACAAAGAATTGCATACCCACAAAGCATTGCTTACCAACAAATGCATTGCATACCCACAAAGCATTGCTTACCCACAAAATCGGTCTCCGTAAGCTGCAGGGCTGTGAACCCTGTGCTCCAGAAATCTACTTGTCAAGTTTCTGTAGCAATCGGCTAATTCCTGTGGTACTCCTTCATTTAATACTTGCAATGCAAAGCGTGGAGTTGCCTGCACGTGCACATGTACCCGACTTCTGCGACTACTAGTTTTATTCACTTTGGCAGCTTTAAAGCCACCTGCCTGCACTTTGTTCTCATCATTGTTCTGTTGTGTACTTTGTAAGGGCTTTTGCCATTGGTTGATGTCCGTTTCATTGATCTCTAAAGGCCTCAGCATGTTACGGCTGGCTTGCAGTAGGCGATCTGCAGGGCGCAGCCTATCATATGCTGAGTGTGTGCTTGCTGACTGCTGTCTCCGACTGTCCAATGGCAACGGAGATGATGATACTGATAGGCTGCCTACACTCAGTAACATCTCGTTGTTTTCCATCTGACCACTCACTTTACCAGCACCCACCTGACCACCTGTTGACACGGCGATGCCGAGTGGTGAGCATGTCGCTTCCTTCGCAACCAGAACAAACCAGCCAACCACTACTAAAAAGTGATGATGGATAGCAGTAATACAAATAGCATAATATATCTAACAGAGAAAGATAGCTAAATGGCATGAGGACAGAGACATCGCGTAAATGACCAATGTCTGATTCCCATGTGTGCCACTGTACTTGATTTGGAAAAAGTCAAGCGGTAGGGGTGCACAATTGAGCACCCCTATCCCACAATCAATGCTAAGGGTCTGTGAGCGAGGCTCTTAACCTGAAATTTTCCCTGTACCTGGAATCTCCCTCAGACGTCCCTCTCCTCTGGCCAAGAGAGACACGGAGGAGAGAAGCTGTTGATAAGTGACGGGACCACCCCAAGGTATCTTTAAACTTGTTCCGGCTGAGACAATCGACATCATTAACTGATAGTGAGTCTCCACCGCATTGTCGATTACAGCAAACAATGAAAAATATCTTGCTAATAATACAAAAATTGTGAAAATATAATTATAATCACAGGTATGTGCAATGCATATTATACATTATGCACTACGAGTATTTTTTTTTTTTTTTACTAGAAGTTTATTGCTCAATATTAACATAAGACAAATAAAAATAATGATGATTCAAAGTAAAAACAACCTTGCAATAGGGCAGCCAGATAGTCAGAGACTAGACTATTTATCACTATCTAAACCATTCGCAACCCTAACATGGATGTCAATGGCAATGTCAATGGCAATGGCAATGACAATGTCAATCCCCTCTCTTCTTCTGGGTATTGCACTATAATGATTGTATATTGCTATTACTGGCTTAGATCCTGCTACTGGCCAGATTTTTGAACAACTTAAATTATGTTTAATCAATGGTAAATCAAGAAGTGAGCATCACCTGAAATAGGATTATCACCATCATTTGCATGCTAATTGTCTAAAAAAAACAATCAATTAGAGTCTAAAGCTTTCCAAGTTTTTTTGTGAAATACTTTTCTGAAAAAAAGACTGATGTACATTGCAATGTTATAGTGACTCATGTTATGTTATGTTATGTTATGACTCATGTAATGTTATGACTAATATTATGATTGTTAGAATATTGCAAATTAACAACAACAAAAAGAGAAGAAATTACTTACACTACACAAAAAATAACACAAGCAATTAAACGCACTGTAAACCTTTTACTCACCGATCGTTGAGAGAATCATACTGTTTATGACTAAACCGATTTATTTAACCTAGTGCCAGTTTTATTTTCTGTTCGCTCAATCCTCATACCTATGTGCTATATCTTATTCCTCACACATGGAACAGTTGCTGTTGCTGTTAACTATAGATGTTCATTAGTGCATATCTTGTATCTCTGTCAGCATTGTATGTTTTACTCAATCTCTTTTGCTACCTTATGTTCGGCAGCAAATGCATGTGCATTGGTTTCAAAATAGATCAATCTCAGAATATGTTTATAATTGGGGCAGCTGTTGCTGCCAATTAAATATTACAATAGGAACCCTGCTATTATGTGATCGTGGGAAGTGACTGCAGTCTAAGACAATCTGTCAGAAATCCTATACAGTCTAACCTGTGTTAAAGTCTGCCCTATACAAAGACCGCCTCCCTTATATTAACAGACCTATGCTGGTTCTCCCAATGCTAAATCAATGATAATATACCTGCACCGTGTCAGGAGACCATCTGTCCTAAAAGACCAGATTGGTTGACTCCCAAAGGCGGTCTCTTAAGACAAGTTAGACTGTACTATCACCTGATAGATTGTGGTATGTTTCATCACTTTATGTAGAGATACTTTCATTTATTAACATCAAACTTGAGTAGAATGATACACAAGGTCAATTAAAAATGTATGATAAAGAGCTATTTATAATAACAACTCACTCAAAGCCATGCACAAGGCCTAATAACTTGTAACTGAACATTATCCTTATGCAATCATTAATAATTACTATTAAAAAATATGACTTTAAATATTTATAAATTGAACACAATATTATATAACTTATTAAAATCAAATATATATATCAAGGAGTCATAAATAGGTCTTTACTATAATAACTCCTTGCATAAGTCAGGTAATTTTGCCACAATAAATAAAAACATAAATCTATTCTGGTTATGAAACTCGACTATTCGGCAGCAGGCAGCACAGCGAGAATGTGATGTCTGACACAAAGGCTCATAATAATATTTGTGAGGTAGAATGAGTAACATAAGAGTCACCAACAACTTCAGTCAATGCCACCAAAAAAAGTTAATTAAACAGTATTCAATCATATGGTACTAAAGCCAAAAAGTAAAAACTTTGCATGTTTGATATATATTTGCTATAAAACAGTATACTAGTGTACTAAATAGAAACTAAATAACTCATGTATGTAGTATACAACTAAGAAATCTAGACGCAGCAAAAGTTTTACAAACGTACATTTATTATTGACAAAGGAAGGATAACTCCTAATGCAGCCTCTCAATATTGTTATCATTGTATCACTGGAGCCTCAGATTTAAGAAAAGGTATAAATAACTGGAAAATACTTTAATATAGAGCTTAAATTTAATATCTCTTTAATAATACTGCCATATATTTCGTATTTAACTTATATACCATAATTATTAGCTTTCCAAAGTTGCCGATATACGTTCTAACGTCGAAATAATGTTGACAAGTCCTATTAAATAGCCGTCTTCATGATTTCCTCTTCGCCACACACAATCATGGGTGATGGAACACCCAGTGTTCAGTAACCGTGTCTTACCAAAGTCTATCATCCATACACTGGCCTTTGTTTTATCGTGTACAAATAACAAGGAACTGCCAATTATCTAAAATACAACAAAAGCATTGTAAAGCTACCGTGGAGGCTATTACTAAAAATAGATCATAATTGTAAAGAGAATGTTTGTCATCCTGCACCTGAATTGCAACGGTATGGTATGTGTTCTACAGTCTAATCTGTGTTAAAGACCGCCCTATACAAAGACCATCCCACTATGGACGCCTACCTATGTTAGTTCCCCCAATGCTAAACCAATGATAATATACCTCATTGTGTTAGGAGACGACCTGTCCTAGAGACCAGATTGGTTGCCTCCATACGCATATATACTAAGTTAGTACATATGTTAGTTAGTATATGGTTGACTCCATGGTTGACCCCATGGTTGACTCCCAAGGGCAGTCTCTTAAGACAAGTTAGACTGTATGCTCTATGTAGAGTTTCCAAATTACAACTCTATCTTAGCTTACTTTGATTGGTTATACAGCGGACACGAACCTCCATACAAACAAGAACTAAACAAAGCCTGCCAGAAATGTGGCCTAGGACCTCCCAACATAAAACAAAGTGTGAAGGGACAATAAAGGGATAGTACTAGGGCTATCAAAGGACTAGTGCACTTTCATGGTATAATGTTGCGGATTTGTGAGATGATAAGATCAACTTTACTAATAATTTGCAACCATAATGGCGTCTATAGAAGTTTGCATCAAATATTAGAACCAATTAAAACTTGCCCAGAGTGATTAATGGTGGAAACCCGAGAGATGAGTAGCTAAGGTGATAACAAATTACATACAACTACATACTGCAGACAATTTCTAGCTTTCCTTCCTGGTACACACTGGAGTGGGGTTTGGTGCTCAGCCACAAAAGCAGAACTCAATCTCAGTGACGCACAGGAAGCCAGGCTAGTAAAACTACTTGTATTAATGTATCACTCACCTCATGCTTTTTGAAAAATCCTGATTCAGTAAATGTCTGTTTTAAAGCTCTAAGCCTGTCTAAATATTGTCTCAATATCGTTGGCTGTAGGTTTGTAAAGTTTCCAAACGCTGATTGCACATCGTCAAGTGTACTGCAGTGTTTGTAGTCAATGTATGGCATCTCCTCTGAGCTCTAGATCAACATAAAAAGACAATAATTACCACTGCAGTCCTTCTGCATGCATATATGAAAATTGAGAATTATTACAGTGGAAGTGTAGTGTAATACTGCAATTATGTTATTAAAAATGTAATAAAGCATGGAAGGCAATGGCCATCCCAGTGGTTGGTAAATGTTAATGTTTGATAATTATGATAACATGTGTATTCAACAGTATGTTTGATCTACATGTATTATGATAACATGTGTATTCAACAGTATGTTTGATATACATGTATTATGATAACATGTGTATTCAACAGTATGTTTGATATACATGTATTATAATAACATGTGTATTCAACAGTATGTTTGATATACATGTATTATGATAACATGTGTATTCAACAGTATGTTTGATATACATGTATTACACACTTTTACAGCTTGGCAATGCATCAAACTACCTTCACATAAACTACGCATATTTTTACTTTTGCAGTCGACACCATTAGTAATGTCCGGCCAGCGGGTGCAACTCAAGTTTCACAGAATAGAGATTGTATTTGTAGTCACGTGACCGGATATTCCCGCCGGAGCTACAGAATGCTGCCTATCATTTATAGGTAATTTGCGACTGCTTGCCGATGGAATGAAGCTATTAGTTATTTCTTCTAACTCTGGGTTCACTACTGAGTACTGAGTGGTTGTAATTACAAGAGTATTACCATGTGTAGCTTGAAGAGTTTGCAAAGGTTGAAGGTAGTGGGCTAGTACTAGCAAAGAGTATTAACTATTTAACTTACCTTCATTCCCTCTATTCTAAAGCCTAGTGTAGCGGTAGAGCTGGTGCCCTCTCGGAACTGCATATACCGGGGTTTAGTAATAGCTTTGGCGTTGTGCTCTTCTGCCGTAGGCTCATTGGCATCTACCTTTACCATCTTCTCATACATGTCCTGAAAAGAGAACCAGCCACCAAATAGTAATGGCAATAATAATAATACTAATGATACTGATATATCATAATAATAATAATCATTTATTTTAGACACCGACTCTTGTCAAAGTTAGGTATTTGCTACACCGACTCTTGTCAATTATTGATAGGTATTGCTACCTAATATCAGACAGTGCCTACAATATAACAAAGATATGCTACTAGGCATTGACTTCTTGCCGCAGAGTTTGTCTGTAGCCATGCAACAGAACAAACTATGTTTAGAGCCACTCAAAGGAGAATTGAACTCAGTAACAGCCAACCATATTATGCTAACAGTCCATCCACTCTAGCACTAAGCCACCACTCAAACCACCAGCCACTCAAACCACCCAGCCACTCAAACCACCCAGCCACTCAAACCACCCAGCCACTCAAGCCACCCAGCCACTCAAGCCACCCAACCACTCCAACACTAAGCCGCCCAACACAGCTACATACACATCATAATCCCACTCTTTCATCAGCTAAGTATCCGGTATATCTTGGACATCCTCAATATCCAAGATCTTACGATTATATTATATTATAAGCGATGATTCCATGCTAATGTAAGCCTAGCATTATAGACAAAAAAGTCATACCCAAACAACAAATAGTTATTTTTTGCAGCAAATTCTTTTTTGTTTTTTTTAAACATTAATCTGGAACATCCATAAACTCACAATGCTAATGCACATTAAATAAAAATTTCCATTTAAATGTGATTAAGTTATTATTCAATGAATCGTTAAACACCCCAATATACTCTGAATATTGGGGTGCATAATGTATTATTGTATCACTGGGTGTTACAATGACATAACCCCAGTGACATACATGTAGAATATACTAATATAAGTATGGCGCACGTACTGGTCTGAGCTCTAGGTTAGTAAGTTCGTCTTCTAGGTAAGTTCTCACTCCCATTTTACAGTCCATAACGCAGGGATCAGAAAAGCCTTGGAGTAAATCTTGCATCTCTATATATTCTGTAAAATATGCTGGTCAAGGAAACTAATAGGAGTTATCTTTCCCCTCTTCCACTCTACACGGTACACAGTACATAATAATTATACATAACATTGTATTGTCGTTATACATGCTATCAATGTGATTGGCTGCTTACTGTTCAGTGATTATAACAGCAGAACTAGGGCTATGGAGTCATTTATAGCAAACATGAAGTCCTATCTTTGCGATACTATATATTGGGTGTCAGTTTGCTTTGCTTTTGAATTGTTACATTTCTATAGTTGTAAATATTGTAACTGATCAATCCAATCAGAAATATTGTAAAAGGTTGCCAAATGGAACAGTCAAGCAGCCAAACACAAGAAGCGCGACACCCACCTTGACAGCAAACATCTGATCGCTATGCAATAATATCACATGCATAAACAATCTTTGTCTAATGTAATAATTTAATTTCCAAGGCTTCGAATGACCAAATTTTAATAGTTTCCAAGTCTCGATTTTCTAAGTTTCAAATTCCTAGAATTATATTTTCAAACTGAATCTAATTTGCAAATCGTTTATAGATTGCCTGCCAGGAATAGTGCACTGCCAGGAATAGTGCACTGCCAGGAATAGTGCACTGCCAGGAATAGTGCACTGCCAGGAATAGTGCACTGCAGTATTGCCGCTGGAAATTAGGAATGACATTTATTGCTTTGCTGTTATTATTAGACAAAGTTTAAAGAGCTGAGACTATGGAGCTGAGACTATGGAGCCGAGACTAGACTATGGTGCAAGACTGCAAATATAATAGAGTAGGACATGGGGACGGTGGTCAAACCCCTCACAATGTTCAATGTTGTTCCAAGTCTGATTGAGCAGCTGCACAGGTCCTACCAGCAAATTCATAGCACATATTCAGGTGACAATAACAGATGTACTGTAAATTAACACATTTGCCATAAAATATTGTGCCATCAGGGAAGGACCAACCAAGCTCATCAACAATCTCAAACTTTCATTGGCACAAGGAAAGAGATGAATCAGTAAGGAGGTAGAGGTAGCTAGAGACCTCGGATTGGAAGTAGCTATGCGTACAACTAGACGTTATTACTTTATGGCAACCACATGCTATTAAAATGATTGATTGTGACCAAAATCAGCAACCCATACCACATGATTTCACAAAAAGCTACGTTTGTGACGTCCATTTGGCGTGGGAGGGAGCAAGCCAGGTAAATTAATTATGCGTAGTGGGAGGGACAGTGTCAAGTGGGAGGGACAGTGTCAAGCGAGTAAGTGGAGTGAACTATTTATATAAATACCAGCTTGTGATTGCAATGAACAGCTGGGAGGGAGGAGAACAAAGAAGGAAGAATTAGACATTTTATCCTTTAATCCGCAGATGCAAATGATATGTAAGGGTTTCCAAGAGTTGCCAAGAGTTGGTTAGGAGTGCGAGTTAAGTAGGAGCACCTACAGCTTAGAAAATTTGGGAAAACCTACTAAATATGATTGATGGCAAACGTGATTTATGAGAGGTTTTGAGAACAATAGGTGATCGCGGAACAATAGAGGTGCGAAATTACACCATGTTACACAATGTAATTGCAGTCAACAGTGGTGTCTAACATCATAGCCTAGCCTAAATAATAAGCCATGTACTCCGACAGTGACACGCTGTACAGAGAACCCAATGCTGTCAACTATTATAGCTACCGGTAGTAGTAGTGTATATTGCAGTACTAGGGCCAGTACCGGTACTGGTGGTGGTGCAGGTGCAGTTCACTATCAGTGCCAGTGTCATTGCAAACTGCTTCCCAGGCTACAATACTCCAACTTGATCTTTGTAAAAACATTTTTGTTAAAATTTCTACAGCTTTAAATTAAAAAGTGGCATAACACTTTTGTTAAAATGGCCACCAAATCACCATCTACCAGAGAGACTGGAAACAGTCCTCCATGATTATGTAGATAACATTACATATTGATTAGTTAGATGATGGTCGAGTAGTAGGCAGGTGTGTGCAACGTAAAAGTTCAAAGGATACGATTAGAGTCCATGGAGACAACTCCTCTGTAGTGAGGTACAAACGGTTTCAGACTGTCTGACATCAACATTTCTAACATCTGCTTCTCATTTGTTGATAATTTCTTGAGAATTGTCCCCTCTTCACCAATAGCAAAGCAATCTGCAATTGGAATGACATACAAGTTATAATTATATCACAGTCCGAGATATACTGGCACATGACATATAAAACATACACCAATTAAACTGTTATTATGTTATAAATAGCTATATAATAGCTATAAAATACAATCCTACCCAGTATAGAATGTAATTTGAATATTTGATTGACTGACAGGTGACAACAGGGGCGTAATGGGATGGAAATTTGACTTGGGCATTTTTCAGAGAAAAAGCCCCGAGAAAAATTACAATGCCTAAGTTGAATGCCCAAGTTGATTTTTCAAAGTGCCCAAGTTGATTTTTGAGAATTTTTAGTTGCTACCAACTACCAATGTGGTCATGCAACATATCATTCTTTCCCTT